>JAHZNP010000547.1:0-51104 GCA_020615345.1 Triops cancriformis
CCGAGTACTACAGTACTCGGCACACAAAATGACCCAAACAAACCGTCGGGTGCCTAACGGCCCGGCAGTTGCGTGAGCGGTGTCCCACATTTTCGTCTTTTGAACGTTTTTGACCCGCAAAGCTTCCTCCCTCAGTGGCGTGGGACGTTAGCATAGGGCGGTTTGTTTGGCCCGTTTTTTTTTGCCGAGTACTACAGTACTCGGCACACAAAATGACCCAAACAAACCGTCGGGTGCCTAACGGCCCGGCAGTTGCGTGAGCGGTGTCCCACATTTTCGTCTTTTGAACGTTTTTGACCCGCAACAACGCTTCCTCCCAGTGGCGTGGGACGTTAGCAATAGGACGGTTTGTTTGGGTCGTTTTATGTGCAGAAACCCATCTGTTCGAAAAATTTGCTATATAGGGGAATCACATGCTGAACGGCGTCAGCGATTTTGCTACTACTATTGAGTATTTCATTAAACAATCTCAACAGTAAAGTTTGGTTGTAAAATCTAGTTTATGTTGTCGAAGTTTTCTTTTGAATGTTTTTAGTCAATTTATAGAAAGTGAGTCAAATTTTATCTTTTTTGATAAAAGCATTTTCTAATGGACGAGCTCAAAATACAGTAAAGCACCCTTTACCTCATTTGTAATTGAAAGCGGAATTCAAATCCGTTGGTTAGTTTCAGATTTATCACCTAAATACTTTTCTAAATTTCCTAGATGACAACTTCGAAACTAAAAGTTGGATTTGAATTCCGCTTTCGTTAAAAGAATACTCTCAAGTGGCTTCAGCAAACCTTGCGATAAAATTGGAAACTGCCTTTCTGCAAAAAAAAGTTAAAATTTTATCCGCTTTTTGTAAATTTACATAGAATATTTAAAAGAAAATGCAAGGCGCTCTCAATGGGAACTTTCGTTGTTGCCTAATGCCGTGCGATGAACGTAGAGCCGGTTTGTTTTGGTCATTTTTTTGTGCCGATTACGGGGCCAAGCGTAAGGACAGCGCGAATGTTCGATTCTCACAGTCTTCAAGGACAGTGTTATAACTGGAAACGTTCGATTTTAGCGACGGGGAGTTCCCCAGCGGTAAGGAAGCGTATACATCAAGAAACATTCGATTTCCGTAGTAAGCGTAAGGAGGACAAAAATGCTCGATTTTCATTCTGGACAGGGAAGCGGTTAAGAATGTTCGATTTTAGCAATGGTGTGCACAGTTCTCCACCTAATACGAAAGCACACAGATATACGGGAACGTTCGATTTACGTGTGAAGCGTGAGAAACAGGAAAATGTTCGATTTGCACACCTAGAGGCGAATAAATTTTACTTCGTGAGGCGCTGAGGCTCGCAGCTCTCTAACTGAAAGAAAGCGGACATGGATAAATGCCTTACTGTCTTTGATCCCTAAACCGTGATACTACCTAGGCCATGTACAGTAGTGGTCATAAAAAAAACTATCCGGACAGGAGGCTCAAATGGCTGTTTCCTTTCCTTTCACTGCTAGAATATGTCTCCTAGAACACGGCCTTCAGAGGTTAGAAAGCTAGCTAGGGCAGCTTTCAGCATTGAAAGGTGTACAGTACTCTCCACATAAAACGACACACACAAACTGCCGTATCCTAGCTCCACGCAGATGCGTGCCTAAACGTTGCGAATAGCACAGCGAATAACATGCTGTGCAAAACCAACCCACGAATGACTCGTCTGAACCCGCGATATTGGAGTTCCAGATAATATTCACAAAAATTATTTACCGGTGCCATCTTCGATTTCTCATTTTGATAATTAAGAATTTGTAAGATGTTTTCAATAAACGTTTGATGATGAGATGGTCTTATATTTATCCGTAGCACCAACTATTAATTCAAATCCCTTGTTGCTTTGGCCGACGGAATTTGTGGGGAGCTAGGATAGGGGAGTTTGTGTGTGTCGTTTTTTGTGGAGAGTACTGTACCTCGGTCTTTGCACCGGATTAAATTTACAAGCTAAACCTCAGTACGGTCTTATTTATGCAGTGTTGACTTTACGAAGGTATCTGCATTTTTTCTCCTCAGGGTTAAAATTGTCCAGCATAAATTACTTTATGTATGTACGCATAATATTCTAAGTAAAGCCCCTTGAGATATATATTGAAATTTTCAGATCACTACACTTTGTATGACGTCACCCAGGGATTATGCCTGTAGCTTATCATGTGACTATAGTGTTATACTATACTGTCTTCATACTTATGAATAAACCATGAAATGCAATCGAGCAGTCGGTATCTATTCAATGGGAAATTTTTTCGCGAGCTGGCCTTTGCCGTTACTTTGTATCCCGTGAAGAGGAGGAACTTGAAAGACAATCCACCTTTGGTAGTGTTAGCTTTCATTTTGCATCGCAAGCGGCTTCGGCAACAAGAACCCAGTAGTCGGGGAACATAAACTATAGTAATGGCTTGGGCGTGGGTCTCTCCGTTAACTGACGGGTACTACTGCCTATTTCTCTTATTCATGTTTTATACGGTGAGGATTTTTTTTATATATACGTCTGACCGGGCATTCGATTTATGCGTAGCTATTCAATGTTAGGAAAATCACGAAGTACAGGCGAGTTCCTTCAAAAGGATTCAGTGGTTAAAAAATAGCACTTGGTACTCACTTTGTATGACCGGAAGTGAACCTGTTCTTTTTTTATAACGATCATTAATGATTAGATCGAATGAGTTTTTGGTAAACATTAAATAGGAAGGAATCCCCGCTGGGGAGCAGGTGAGCAAAAAACTGCGGTCAGGTGTTGTGGTTTTCCGGAAACTGTTTCGTACTTCATAACTTTATATCATTCTTTTTTTCCCTAACGAAAGCGTAAAATGTAGTCAAGACCAGGAGGCGCCGTTCACATTCGAAATTGCGTATAAATGACCAGCCATCCTTAAAACCCACAATTACGCTAGACGTAATGACTCCTCCGTTATTAGGAAGAATTTTCATAAATTTTCTTTGCCTAAAAGTTAAGAGGATCTCAGAACAATGTCGATTACGTCAAGTAGAGAAGTTGAACTGCAGAACACGCCGTATTTTAAATATTTAACACTTTACGTGACCTTGGAAGTTCGCGCGTAAGCGTGACACGTATTGTACTTCTCGCCTCGCCAACATTCATTGTGACTATAGGGAATGAGTTTATAGGTACTATCGTTGTTACGAAAATAACAAATAACAATGAAACTTCATACTGTCAGGTCGTTAGATGTGAAATTTGCGTGGGCGAAATCCTTTGTCCAGTAAATACTATAGGAATGCAATACTTAAGTAGTGGAATAACAAATCCAAGAGCAACAATGAAAGTTTCGTTTACAAAGCCTAGGATGCGACCTTTTCATTGTTGTGCCATTCAGTGTGCCTAGAACGAAGTTCGCTCGTTAGACCAGCGTACACGTGCACTCGCAATGCAAAGCCTTGCTAAAGACACTCGGGGGAAAGATTTTAACATTCCCTCAAGCCTGGATTGGCACCATATGCAAACTACTTGTTACGTTGCGCGATTCGTTCTGTGCAAGAGTCCAGCTTTCTGTCAAGTTCCGTCGTATTAAGTCGGGTGACCCGATTTGTTCTCTGTGAAAGAAGCCGTTGCATTTAATGAGCACGATTGCAAGTAAAATGAGTCGGAACGATATGTTGTAAAACAGGCGGAGCTTGATGGTATATATACGTCTGGCAAGGTGCCGAGTGCAAGTTTTTGGGATGCATGACGCGGCTGCTAGCATGTGTGAGGATATGTAACTGCACAAGTGCGGGCTAGCAAACCGTGCGCCGATTTGAGGATAAAAAACTGTTGGATCTCTGTAAGAGGGATTTCGGATTCTGAAAGGCAAAGACTTCAGTCTTAATGAGGCGGTTTCTTGAAGTTTCTCGTAAGAATGGCTAGGTCCAGCATTCATGAAAAGGGGCTATCATTTTTTGGGGGTTCGTCATCTTTTCATTCAAACATGAGAGGTGTCAACGCCCACCTTGTTTTCCTTCCTTTTCAACAAGTTTCCATGCCCAAACTGCTCTGTGGCTTATTTGGACAAGGAGTGCGTGACCAGGCTGAACTGTTCTGTGCATATGCGCCGCGAAGAGTCAGTACTGGACGAGTACTTGTGCAGTGTTCACGCAGTTGGTCCTATTTACTGACCTGGAATGACGAACGAGTGCTGTGACTTGCCATGCAGAATCGCCAAGGTAGAAAGAGAGAGAGAGAGTTTGATTGTCTACTCCGCGCAGAAAACGTGCGATAAGAGAGAGGAAAGTGCTGGCAGAGCTTTGTAATTTGGAATATTGCCGCTGTTGAAAACATTCACACGTGACGCGAATGCTAATTGGGCCTCACCTCAAAAAGATCAGGACGCCCCGGGTCGTCCCCCCAAACCCTCCCAGCATATTCTTCTAAATCTGAGGGCGAAGATTGAAGCTTCAATGCAATTTTAGTGGATATTAACCTGGATGGAGGAGGATCAATTAGTGTTCACTTTGCGGATGAAAGCATTGTCTATGTATTAACGCACAGACCGTTCACGTTGTTTGCCTGGGTAAAAGTGTGGGAAGCTTGGGGTTCAGGACGCGGATCTCTCTAAAAACCGCAACAATGCACTCTTAGATAACCTTCCCATTGTCTCTAATGAGCCCAGGCTTTCACCAAGATGCTTTTCATTTCATTGTTTCGTTGCTTTTTGTTAAAAAGAGCGGCACCCATTTTCGCATGCATGGAGCGCTTTTCGGCTGCAAGTTTTACTTCCCGTGTTGGTTTATAGGCTGGCTTTGTGTGTATTATGAAGAACGGCTGCACTGCTTTCTGTCCGACTTTTTTGTGTGTGTGCCCGAGTCATTCGTATGGTGTTTGGGGAGTTGCATTGGCAATGTGTTACACATGTGGTGGCACGAGCGGGGGGGGGGGGGGGGGCAGTCGAGAAAAGCAATGAGAATCAGTTGCGTTACTGTTATAGACGGATGCTGGTGCGGGTCCCGACTGTCAACCCTTATCACGCATTGGTAGTGGTGACTACGTGTTCCGCTCCTTTGCGGATCCAGCGCCCCGCATTTATCGGGAATGCCATCAGAAACGGTGGCTCGTACCGTCCTTGCTGGCCTACCATCACGGCCAGAAAGAGCAAGCGCAGCACTGGCGCAAACAGACGGGGCTTACGGTAAGATTGGCCGTGTTGCCATAGAGAAGAGGGGGACACGTTACACATTATCGCCAAAGTTGCTACCCACAAGGTGTCGTATTACCGTCTCCATGACGTCATGGCAAAGGTCGTAAGTTGCAAACTCATTCTTGGTACTTTGAGAAACGCGATAACTTGGAGCTTCCGAGGAGCTCGTTAGCAAGACAGGTCCTAAATGTTTGTAGTTGGTGAAGGATTCTGGAGAAATCTGATCATCTAAGAAGATGCGTTCACACTTGTACAGGAACAGTGTACGGCCCTGAGTGAACGCGTGTCTCAACCTTGATCACATTCACTTACAGGTCTAGGACAAGGGTTATAATTGTACAGTTCTTTGGAGATTGGCGAGGGCGTGACGCATTTTAGGAGAATCTTGCCCTCGAGTTACCCGCGAATTGAACTGTCATCAGTGGCCTTTGCTCATGTCGGCTCCCAGTTTAGGATAGAATGACTAATGTATGATCTTCTACATACCCAAAGGACACTACTTGTCCTACATGACTTTACGTCTTCAAGTTACTCTCAAGTTTAAACAGCGTTGTTTGCCCTGTTCACGTTACCCACTGTGTAGTGAAGGTCGAATCTACTTTTCGAACTTGTACACGACAGACCACTTGATTTACCGTGGTTTTATAGGTCGTTGTATTTTGCGGTAGTTCGATACTTTTTTCTCACGGAAAAGCGATCCAGGACGAAAGGTATATATTGTGATCGTAGTATTGGTAAATTACCCTTAGTCTCTGTGTGACAATACCTGTCCTCAGTAATGCATAGGCTCTCGCCTGTTGCCGCAACTATATTAACACATTCGTCGATACAAACGTCCATATAAACATTACTTTGCACGAGCCCGTGTTGGCTTTACTCGTGAAGCAAATAAGCATGAACATTCATTGTGATGGCGATCAGTTTCTGTAGAAGCCAGAGAGAGCACCGCAACGGAAACTTTCATTGTTGACCAGTGAGCTATGATAAGAAGAGGACCGAATGCACCAGGGATTCTGTTGTGGCGAGTACCGTGCTGTTGAGTAGGGAAAACAAATGTCCAATTTCACTAACTTCTGTAAAATCTCTTTCTTTTCACTGAAAACTTAGATCATCTTTTCGCACCGTTTGGCTACAAGGCGATGAAAGAAAACCTTTGGAAAGCAAGCAGGATATAGTTGTATACACTTCCTCTTTCCTTTTACACAGAGAAAAAGGTTGGAAAATGTTCGCATGGGAGGTGTGAAAAAGAACCATTAAATGAAGACTTTTGGTATTTACTAGCAAGTTCTGTACACAACTCTTAATGGCTGGTACGTGTAACTTTGAAGTTTTCACTGAGAGGCCAAAAAACAGAAAATACAATAAAGAAAATGTAAGGGGACTAAGGAAGGCGTTTAGTACCGCCCCTGCAGCTTGCCAACTTCATTTGAGGGACCAGACCAGTTAGTAATGACCCCGTTATTATTTTCCATTTCGGAATTTTTATGGCTTCCAGTTCATTTTCCCATGGACTTCAAACAAACATGTTTCATACAGAGTCAGAAAAGAAGTTTATTGTCCGAATTCACCTCCCACGTGTGGGGGAACCCCCTCTCGCCATCATTCATTTACCCTTCCCATGTCCATAAATCTGAGCGGAAAAGGTCACATGACTGAGCGAATGCAGCATCTCTGCGGCGAATCTTGTGTTTGCGTGTTGGTTCCTAGTCTTGTCTATGCTCCTTTCCCTTCGTTTGCGTCCTGCGTCCCAGTCGTGTAAAACGCGTACTTTCTTTAACACTGTTAAAGAAACACAGTTGGCTGCCAGCGAGCCAACGAACCAGTTCTGGTCCTTGGCCCGATCACTTGAAAATGTCAAATCCGTTTGTGCTGATACGTGAAAGAAAACAAAATTGCCAGCGTTAACCTGCCTAAGAGTGATTGCAAAGTTGGGACAAGTAGTGCGGGCTCGTTGACATTTAATTATCAAAACGTCTTGATGGATTACTGCTGACCTCGTTAAGAACGTGACCTAAGGACAAGATTCGCCCCTCGTCGCCGTTTTTTCGTCTCCTTTTTCGCGTGCTCGAGATCAATAACTCAAACGGGTTGCTGCAAAATGTTCGTTCCCGAAAGCCAAGAACCAGGCACACCTTGGCGAATTGGGAGCGAAAGCCTCTCTCACGCTTTGTGAAATCCGTGTGCCATTTTTTCGTCGCTCGGTGGGTAATTGTGTTGCCAAAACGCTCTCTTTTATTGCGGAAGCTTTCGGCGAATCGGGAGGGGGGGGTGAAAGTTGTGACAACAGTATGGCGGAAACCCAGCCATGGGACATTGTGGCCACACCAACAGCAGAGCGATGCCATAGTGGCTGGCATTTCGTTTGCATGAAAGAACTAAGAGCGTTACAGCACACGAAAAAGGCTACCGGAGGGCGAAGAAACGCTCCTAGGCGCTCACCTGTTGCCAAAACCATTACTGATCAGCTGGCCGACTCGAGTTCTGGGGATAAGGAACTCAAATTGCAATTAAGACCCGTACCTACAGCTCGCGCGATGGTGACCGATACTATCCAGTCTCTTAATGCCATGTTAAACCATGCGGTGAGATATTTGCAAGAACTCCGCGCTGATGGCAATCAACTCGGACGCCAGGCAAGTGCTGGTCACTTTCCTCACCATTCCTCCTGAAAAAATAAATAAAATAAAATTGAAAGGAGCTTACGTGCCTTAATAAGTTACAGTGTCAAACAGCGTTTCACTCGAATGCATCTTTTAGAGAAAGGCTCATAGCGCGATGAACACAAGTCCTTCGCACTCGTGTATTGTGTCAGGGTAGCAAGTTGTCAGTAATAGGCGATGAAGTGGAGAATACTCGACACAGTGCTGTACCCCAACAATCGAAATTGAGTTCAAGTGTCTGGGAACTTGCTGCAATCTGATGCATTGCCTTCCAGACGCGTAATATTGGCAATGGTGATAAAATCCCACGGTTGGTAACTTACGCCACCAATCATCTTAAAGAGTAGCAGATGTTTGGGCTTGTCATGTAAAGAACCAAGAAAAGCAGAAATTTCACCAGAAGTTCTGCTGGTTCACACGATGTTCTATGAATGGTTAATCTTGTTGATAAAGCGGAAGACTTCCCTTCGTAGAATTGTAACGTTTGACAAGAACGCCGATGGACGTGAATGAGTCGCGTGTCGGGGTTTATCTGTCGAAGAAAACGAGCACCTGCTGGGACATCAGGGCCCCAGCGAAAGATTATTTACCGACAAAAGAGGCACATTTGCTGAATCGACGAGAGTCAGCGGTGTTTAGAGGGGAAGATTGAAATTGGTCCAATATCATGGCGGACTACCAGATTAATCGGATTCTAATGTAACTTGAAAAAGCGTAGGTTAATTTGTGTGTGTGTGGGACGGTGTTCGGAGAGTGAAAAGGTCGAGTTTCACTGGGGAGTAGATAGTCGTGAATATTATCTGAGGTGGGAGGGTGATTATCATCAGCGGTCCTTTGGCTAAGTTAAGGTTTTGCCACGCAGTTCAATGTATAAGAGACTGTGTTTAGTCCCACGTAGGTTTTGGCTGGTTATACACCTGTCTGTGTGAGTTGTGCATTTAATTGTGGATATTTTCGAATTTTTCTAGAATAATCAACCCGAAGGATTAGCGCGGAACCAGAAAACTAATCAGGTAAGAAGTGAATATTTAGCTAAATAAAGGTTTCAAATCTTTCAATTCGAACTGTAAAAATTTTGTAATGGCCTAAACAATACGTTTTCAAAGCTTACGCTGCTCCTATTGGTTTCATGTACAGTGATCCCCTCATTTACGCGGTCTCGTTTTACGCGATTTCACTTCTACGCGGTTTCAAATTTGGTCAAATTTAGTTCATAATTCGCCACTAGATGTCACTTTACCCAATTTTACACATAAAAAAATCTACTGTTGCGTAGCAACGGACTGGGGCATTAAGCGCAAGAGCTGTGCATAGGGACTACGTAAATTTTGGTTTAATTCCAACATAGCTGATTCGGAAATAAGTAACAGTTACTTGAAAAACACATTTTTATCGTTTAAATCGTTTTATACATAAAAATTTTTAAAAATAGATTTTTTTAGACTTCGATAAGAGTAAAAGTTTTTTGAACATGGAACGCATCCCTATCTTTCCTATGTATAACATAGTTCACTTTACGCGGTTTCTGTTTACGCGGCATTTCTGTGGAACCGATCTACCGCGTAAATGGGGGGATCACTGTACCACGGGTCAAGAGCAACGCCGTTAGGGGGTAGGACTTTTTAACACCCCCTCCATATTTTTGTTTTATAATGGCTAACATAGGAGAATGCCGAAAATAACCCACACCGAAAGAGAATCCCCAGTGCGACCCTGGATAAAAGTATGTGGGAAAAAAGTGTCTAAAACCCAAACTTACACTCAACAGACTTCGTTGCAAGGAAATTGCACGCTTTCGCCCATACAGCCGTATTTGCACGACTGTGTGGGTTCGAAGGTGTGATTGTCGTTGAAGTTTGTCCTACAAGTGTCACGCAGTCTGAGCCTGGCTTGCTGAATAGTAGCCTACTCGACAATAAATAATAAACAACCTGTGCAAATGGCCCTATGCTACTGCCACGGGAGTTGCGTGAGCGGTATCCCAGTATCCACGCTCCCTCTCGCCAATTTTCCGTAGCCCACAGCAAGGCTTTCGCAATAGAACTTTCGTTGTTGTCCAGTGCCAGGTGGTTTAGCATAGAACTATTTGCTTAGTATTTTTTTCGTTTCTTTACTGCATTGCAAATATTTTTGGAACCGTGCAAGATTGTCAACCACATTTCCTTACCAACCACAAGTTCAATATCTTAATAAGTATTCGCATATTAATAAATATTTATTAACAAACGTTAGTAAATATTTGCACGCTAATGCTTTAGAACGTCGGAAATAAAGTTACGCACCTAACGTTAACCAGAGGAAGCTTTTATAGAGTGGTTGAAGAATGTTCGAAAGGTTCCAGGAAGTTCCCCCTACGCTTCCTTTTTCGAACTTTTTTTTTTTGGGGGGGGGGGCAACCAATCCTTTCGTTCTCTGTAAGTCAAGACTCAACTTCATCTTTGTAACCTTTTCAGCTGAGAACATTTGAGTGTCTGCTGAGTGGGGCACACGAGTGCGCAGTTTTTAGCACCTTGACGCCAGGGCGCGCAAGCTGGACTTACCACAGTGCAGCTACGCCATACCAACAATGAATTTAGTACGGCAAAAGTTGCACTGTTAGGAACTGACTCAGTGCTATACCAGGTTCCAGCTGAAAACGCTATTAGAACGGCTTTAAAGTTCAGAAGAGTCGTTTGCGTATGGAGCAGAGTAAATACAGTTAACTCATATACATGAGACCCTGATGCAAGAGAGACCCTTATCCAAAGGATGCCGTACCTTTTTTCGTGTCATTTATAGCCGAGTTAGGGAGCATTCGTTTAAGCAGATGACGCCAAACAATGGACTGTGAGACTCGGGTGTTCCATATTGTTCCGAATCTCCTTTAGCTTCGTATTGTCTTCAATGGATTTTACAAAGCTACTTCAGGAGTTTGAAGGACTTAATTATTTTCAATCTTTCGGATGCAACAGATTTTAAGGATATAAACGAGCAAGGGCTTTCGGTTTTAAGATCAAGATTCAAAGCTCAGGGCAATTATGGTGATGGTACTTGTGCCTGTAGTGCTGTGGGGTACTGATATTGTAATAATTATAGTTTCCTGTCTCTTTTTTTTCAATAAAAGGTTTTGTCCTCTTCGTCACCTCGCTCACGATCTGTGTCCGGTTCCACCCCTTCCTCCCGTCTTACAACCATGGACCTCAATTTCGTGACTGAACGCATCATGTTCTTGTCATTTCCCGCGGACATCCAGCCCGCACAGTATCGGGCGGAATTGCGCAAAGCGGCCGACATGTTGCAAACCAAACATGGACACAATTACATGGTAAGTTGGTTGTCTGAACTTGAAGGACACAATACAAAAAAAACAAAACAAGAAGAACCTGCTCCTCTTGTTACTATACAATCTTCAATGGCTTTTTAACCATGAAGGAACAGTGATGAAAAGGAACAACAGTAACAAGAAAGGATAACCAATTAAAAGCGGTCTTTTAATGATGATGGGGTGTTAGGTGTTTAATTTGTCGGCTCCTAGA
Source organism: Triops cancriformis (assembly GCA_020615345.1). NCBI lineage: Eukaryota > Metazoa > Arthropoda > Branchiopoda > Notostraca > Triopsidae > Triops > Triops cancriformis. The sequence continues at coordinate 11,337 of JAHZNP010000547.1, forward strand.
CGAGATGTGAACAAATTGAACCCCCATGTACTGGACATGGGTTGGGTAGAAGGTTTAGCCCCGCCACTCGAACGACTTTGCTCGATTTGCAAATCCATCGATTCGTGGTTACAAGCTGACCCGCAACACACGGCAGTACTTCATTCCAGGTTTGATCACCAATTCCCCTTTTCTCTTTGAGATTACCGTTAACGCCGGCAGCTACAAGAATCTTTATTATGTATCCCGCATAGGGTTCTTGATTTTGCAGCTTTATTTATTTGCTATACGTGCCGGCACCTCGACGACAATTGTCTGTGAGATTGTTGCCAGGTGGTGCTGCCGTCCATTGACACTCGTTCGCCCAAGCACTGTTGCAATTCAGGATTTAATAAATCATAGGGATTTAGTTCTTAAGTTTGCGCAGTATGCTGTTGTCAACAATGAAAGGAGGTGGGGACCGACAAATTAAATAGTCTTCTTATCTCGCGGCTTAGAGGGGGAATGGAACGCATTGGAGTCGTGGTGGCCGCGTACATGCATTACACCACCATTTGCGCGAGCGACGACCAAGCCTTGGACCGCTATGCTATGCAAAGGTTCTTTGACGAACGCATAGGCTTCCTACAGAGGCCTTCTGATAAACGGTAACCTCAAAATCCCGACAAAGCTTGTTTAAGCCTCTCGTTTATCTGGAATATTTTTCCTTTGCCCTGGAAATACAAACGCTTTAGGTACGTGGATTACTTCGCTGGGCTTTTGTCCGGTTCCATTCAGATTAACGGTAGTCCGCTGTACCTGGACCACGTCACGGTGGTGGGAGTTCCCGGATTTGAGGCTAGAGGGGGTTGTAAGGCGTTCGTCAAGGTAAAAAAAAAGGGAGAAGACTGTAAAGTTTGGCGCCATTTATTTAAACCATAATGTGGTATGTGTCTTTTCAACAGGTATATCAAGGTAGTGTACCGTTGTACACGTCTGCGTTATACCACGTGCCCGAAAATGTCCGCCATTTTACGATTAGCTTAGAGAAGGGCTTACAGCTACGAGGTGACATCTTAGTGAAATGTTACCATCGTAAGTCGAAGCCCCCTGCACGCGAAACGGTCTTCTCTTGCCAGTTTCATACTTGCGCCGTAGCCGAGCAAACCCTGGTGCTCAACCGAGAAGCGTTGGACCACGCGTGCCATGGTAAGTAACGCACTCCAACGGCAAATAAGTGCATGACTGAAATTTTGTTAGCTACTATAAGTGCATGCAAGAAGTAATATCGGTAGTTTTGGAGATGTTCCGCGAATATGTTATCGTTCGGACCCTTCTTGCACAACACAATTCATTGTTCTTTGAAAATAAGCCATCGGGATTCACTGAGACCCCTTTGAAACGTTTGTGCCGGCTGCGCAGCTCGTTGCGGCAACTTTGTTTGTTTTAAAAAAAGGTATTTGAAGAGCTTCAAGACAGATTCCGAGCAGCTGAGAAGAAGGCACAGAATTTACTTAAAGAAGTGCAACGCGTAGTCGTGATCGATTCCGGAACGTTTCGCAAAAGAGGGACATCTGCTTGTGCATTTTCCCTGGGCGATTTTCCATGTCAATTAGAAATCCAGTGGAGCCCATATGTAAGAAATGCAATGTTTGAGCACTTCTAGCGAAAAATAACTTCAAGCACAGGCACTGTGAGCCGTCAGAAATGGAGGATGCGGGATTACCCAGATGTAGGAGAGAAAATTCGTGGATGGCTTTTACGTATCATATTAATACATCTGGAGAAGTAAAGGAACCCGGGTGTAAGAAACAGGCCGGTTTTCTTGCATGAGCTTTTCTTCCTTTATAACTGACATCCAAAGTCGTGCTTTTCGCACCCGGTTCGTATTGACAGTTGAACCGGGATGTGAAATACGAGTCCGGATCTAAGAGAAGAAGTCGGGTGTTGATTATTTGGACAAGCAGCATAGATAAGAGAAACCTGGACCTTGTAAGCGACATTTTTCTGCCTATTCTGCCGTCTAAACAAGAGTCTGGATGTAAGAGAAGTGAGCCGTTTTGTAAATTCTGTACTAGAATCTGTGTATTAGGCGAAAATCGTCGTAGATTATGTTTTCCTCTGACTTTCTCAACGTTTGCATATGAACCGGAATGGAAAAAGACTTAAACAACGTGAGTTGTATATAAAGGCTACGGTGCACCTAACCGTGGTGTAGGGGGATCACATGATAAACGGCGTCAGCGGTTGGGCCGGAACTGCTCAGTAGATCTATTTCAGTAAAAAGTCTCAACACTAAAGTTTTATATTGTAATAACTAGCGCCCATCGTCGAGTTTTACTTTATGAAGTTTTTAGTCATTTTGTAAAAAGCGAATAAAAATTTCTACTTTTTTGGAATAAGCATTTTTAAATGTACGACCTCAAAGTATACTATTGCACCGTTTTCCTATTTTTTGGTGAAAACAGGATTCATATCCGTTGGTTACTTTCGGTTACTTTCGGATTTACCACCTAAAAAGGTTTCTGAAATTACCTAGGTGACAACTCGGAGAACAAAGGTCAGATTTGTATTCCGTTTCGTTATAAGGATATGATCACGTGGCTGCAGTGAACCTTGTGATCGAATATTGGAAATCGTTTTTATGCAAAAGTTGAGTTTTGTCTCGCTTGTTATAAACGTACAAAAAACATTTTTAAAAAATCTCGAGGACATACACTAGATATTGTAATCCAAAAACTTTACTCTCGAAATTATTTAAGGAAATACTGAGTAGTTTTGGCAAAATCGCTGACGCTGTTAACTCCTATACCAAGGTTTGATGCACCGTAGCCTTCAACGTCCAAGTTTTTCGTAATGTGTAGCTACTGTATTACATGACTCATTAAAGCTTGAAAAGTCACCGGGAAACGCTTCCTTACACTTTTCTCTTACAACCGGGCTCGCGCGTACTACTCTTCGTCCAAATAAGAGTCACAACTTTCCCACGTTTTTCTCTCTTACTTTACGTGGCTTTCATAATCTTTCGCGTGTTCCACAATTTACTGAGATCCATTACAACAATAGAACCTCGTTATAGACGAGTTCCATTTTCATAAAACTGAATACTCGCGTATAACAAACGTTAGATGTTACGGTGACGTGCAGTTTTGCCCAGGAGAGACGAACCTCAGGCGAGAAGAAGTGCTCATTACCTAATGGTGTATTTCATATCGCTAACAGTCGACACTGCTCGATATCGTGCAGAAAAACCTTGCAGGTTTTGGTGAATTTGAAGCAATGTTTAAAGATAAGCCATGAGAGTATGTAAATAATGACGTCTTTTTCTCTTATTTTTGTCCATGGGGATACAGATCTTAGGTTTCCTTTTGACGGCGTTGTGCAGCTTCACTTTTCGACAGGGCCGGACACCCGGCGCCCTGTGCCTTTACCCCAAAGTGCTGGCGTCACCGTGGAGAAGAGTCATGACGATCCAGTAACACGCTGGGACAGCTACGAAACGTTTGACACGGGCCAAGTCGAGGACGATCTTTTGGAGGACGAAGAGGATGAAACAGGTAAAAAAAAAAACACGACCCACCGCCGTTTTCTCTTCCTTTTTGCCACCATTTTGGGTGGTCTATGGCTCACCTCTAGGGGTCTAACATAGGGGCTTAGATAGCGCATGATTTCTTCGACTATGCAAATCAAACCTTTGTTGCCTTATTTGGACAACCATTCAATTCTTTTCTGCCTTTTTCCGCCTAGCAAGGGGCAAAACCACCGTACACCGTTAAATGAGTCTCTGGGTGAGAGAAACTGCCTCGAAATCAGCCTCCACATTCATTTTCTCTTAACTGAAAGTTAAACACAACACACACAAAGGAAAATAGACCAGTCTAGTTGGTTGCCTGACTGACAGACCGTATTAACGTGTTTATAATTTGTCTTTCTCGCCACGTTAACGTAATGTTAGCTCAGTCTTAAATTTCTGCCCTAACAACAAAAATGAAACGTTTCAGTCGTGTATGTTTCGACCCTCTTACCAAGGCCGTACCCAGGGGGTGGTTTTGGGGGTTTAAACCCTCCCCGAAATCTTTGTTTTATAATGGTGAACATAGGAAAATGCACAAATGTCCAAAAAAATTGCATATTAAAACCCCCTCCGAAACTTTCAAAACCCCCTCCGAAGCAAAATCCTGGGTACGGGCCTGCCTCTTACGTACGTTGTTCTCACCCAGCGGGTGTGATAATAGTCCAGACGGCACAGCTTTTTATGAAGTTGTCCTAGCTTAAAGGAAAATACAATGTAGTAACTGTTAAAAAGGGCGACGTCCTAATAGGGAACACAGAACAAAGGGGAGAATCAGAGTCTCCTTTCGTCCTGCCGAATGGCTGTGGAATTGTTAGCAATAATAGCATTAATAGCAATAATAGCATTGTTAGCAATAATTAATGTTCCGTAGTGGTTATGGTGTCCTAAACACGAAGAGGGTCACACGGCGCTGTGCCAGTTTTGGCGCTAGCTAAGCTTACGCAAGTGCCGTGGAGTTAGTATATCACCGTTCAGCTTGTCGACTTTCGTGTTGGTTTTCACGAATACGGTATACCAGAGCATGTAAAAGTGCTTCAGTGACTTGCCATAAAGTTCGTTTACTCCCTGCTTGGCAGGTTCCTCTGTATAATAAGTTCAGCGCACTTTTTTGTCTTAAAAAGGAATTTCCTGTTTTTGTATCTGGAAAGGGGGGGAGGGGGGTCTTTGTGCAAAATTTGAACACAGTGGAAAGTTGTAACCCGTTGAACCGGCCACGCCTGACATCACCAGATGCATGTGATTCTTAAGGAGGAAGAGAGGGGAAGTTGTTGTTAATTTCGTTTTGACCAATTAAGGTCTGGGTCCATGGATACAAAGCGATTCTGGGAAAAGGGAAGCTGTTGTGTGTGAGCACTTCGTAGTACAAATTAGAATTTTGGGAATCTGGCCAGAAACGCAACCGATGGCGTCTTTTCAGACTTGAACTCTTCGAGTGTATACAAGTTTAAATTCGTTGGCAACTCGTGTGGCTTCTGGGATATCTGATTCCTTTGCATGTTCGGTTTTTTTCTTCTTTTTCTTTCAAGTAACCAAGTTGCCATTTTTCCGGGCGTTTTTCACTCTCTGAATAAATCGGTCGCTCCCGTAAAAATACCTTTTTTTTCTTCTTTTGAAAAAGAAAAGAAAAGAGAACAAGATCCCTCGTGCCAAGTTAGCCCCCAAGAGGTGGGTTAAGCATGGCCTGGGATGCTTTAAATGTGTGTCAGACTTTTTAGTAGAGCGAGAAACCTTTCAGTCGCACAGGAACAGCCCACCGAGCAAGACGTGTTCACGAAACAGAACAACGAACCTACAGTTACACACACACACACACACACACACTCTCTCACACCTGGATTTCTCTCTTTGCGTATGACTTTCTCTCTGAACAATCGCTTTACGGAAACTAGCCAAGGACTTAACGTAGTGCTTCATGAGTGGATGTATGCATACTAATTGGGCTTTTCTTTGTGTTATTACTTTTTATTGTGTTCGGGGGAAGTAGAGGAGAATGAACTAGTGCTGCATACGCCCGGACCGGTTGATGGTTCACTCTACGCGACTGTTACGAAACGGTGTGAAAAGACTCGCTTGAGCAGCAGTTCTAGTCCGTTGCTAACTACCGTGACTCAAAAGAACGTACACAGTGTCCTCCGCAACAAGCCATCTGTTGACCATCACCATGATGCATCCACGCGATCCACGACGGCCAGTCCCTTGAGGAGTCACCATATCCGTTTTTTGAATAGTCCACACGTGGCTTCGACCGATTCTGGGATTTCGTCCGCTGGAGCAGGCTTATTACGCGAGCGGGAAGCCCACCTGAGTGGCAGTTCAGTGTCACCACCCCATTCGGGGAGCCATTCCGCGGAATCGGCCGTCGCTTTCAGCGATCCTGATCCTACGTCGCCCACCCCGAGCCCTGTCCCTTTGCCAGTGAAAATGCCCATTTCGGTGGCTCCGTCGCCCGGGGGCATGGCGCTGCACCGCGCTGAGGTGCACCCGACTCCAGCGACCAGTGGTGGCCTAACCTTGAAACAAGAGACGAGCGAGTTGGATCAGCTCCTGACGGGAATGCTCCTTAACGTTCAGAACATTCCCGACATTCGACCAAGTCAGAGGCTCATCAAAGAGATCGACGTGGACAGTATCCAAGTGCATTTCCCACAGTTACCCGAAAAAACCGACGTGCCTGTCTACACTCAGCAGCAGAGCAAATCCCCTACCAACGGGATCACGTACACGTACGAGAGCAGTACCGTACTCAGATCGGCTATGGGGAAAGCGAGTGCGGCGAATCATCCCGATTCGGCTAATTCGGCCCTCACCACCTTGAACAACAACAACAATAACACCAAGGTGAGTGTGGATGACGTCACAGAAGGGACGAATGGCCTGACGGGGGATAAAGATATTCCCTACCATGCGCGTCAAAACAGCAAACCTTTCACCTACGGCGTACTCAGCAACGGCGCCAATGCGTCGCCGAGTTTACATCGCCGGAATTCCAAAGAATCGCTGAATGTGAGCAAACCAGGCTTGGCGAGTCCGTCGTTAGTGCGCAAATTCTCGGGGGGCAACTTGAACCTGATGCAGACGCAAACGGCGACCACCCCGCGTACTCCGTTACCCAACATTAGTCCCACCAATGAGCTGACAGCCAACTCATTAACCTTAACCCCGCGAAGTACCCGGAAGCTGAGCTACGACGTAAGTCCCATTGCCACTTCCAGCCCCAGAAGTACGAACAACGTGGCCCCGGCGCCTGTTCCTGTGCGCTCACACACGCACACGTCCACCCCACCCCAAGCCAGGATGCCAGAGTCAAACGGTTTTACTAGTCAAGCAACTGCGTCTACCCCTTTGAGTAGTCATCGACATGCTAGCGAATTCCCAGAAACCGACACCGCGAATATGACGCTCAGCCGGAGTAACGAACGGCCTCGTCCTTCCCCATCCCAGTTCAACTCGACGTTGGAAGAAACCATACAAGATGTCACGATTATCTCCGACACATCCTCATGGTAAGTAATATTAGCACTCTTTCTGATCCCTAAACACCACACCAACCAAATAGATGACTCCCCCCTCTCCTTTTTTTAAGCTAGACACCTAGGCGCACCGAATCTTGCTCAGTGTACTACAACAATGAAATCTGCCTCGAGTGTAAAAACGTAGACTTATGAACAGGCGCACCGAATCTTGCACAGTGTAGTACAACAATTAAATCTGCCTCGATTATTATATATATTAAAAAGTAGCAGGTAGCGTGCCGGTGTGTGAGAACGCGGACACTTAAGTACAGTAGGCTATAGTTGGTAATACTAATCGAGCAATGCAAGACATGGGGACAGTGCCACATGTTGCATTTTGTTATTCACGATAGTTAAAAAGAAAAATCTAGCGAAGATAGACATCTTTCTCTTGTATTTCTGCATTTCGCACTAGTGCAGGACCGGCGAACTGGCGGCAATTTGCCATACACGAAAGACGGGTTGCATCGTGCTGTCATTTCGCAATCCGTTCGTACTTTCGCAATCCGCGATTCGAGAGCAAAAGAGCAAAGAGCCAGCAAACCAAAACCAGTAAATTTAAATTTAAACCAGCAAAGAGCAAATGCTCACGCTGGTCTAAAAAATTTTTTAAAAATAATCCGCGATTCGCGCTTTAACCTTGCCTCTTAAAGCGCCCATACGAAACAAAACTGTCGTCGATTCGGGGTCATAAAAGAATGTCGGCCTACCGTCTGCCATCTTTGACGTTCTTGTATAATTCTAATTTGTCTTGGTTAAAGCTGTGGAAGAAAAAGGTGGTGTTTTTCACTGCTGTGTGCGTGGGCTGCGCGAGGGACAAATTGGTTTCTCGTCCTCATCCCGCGAGTTATGCTATGAATATTTCATTGTTGGCGATTAGGACAGCCGCCATAAGTTGGATTCTTGCCTGGAACACCGCGTGACTAGACAAGCCAAAAGCCCCAGCGCCAAGGCTACGAAAGCAGGCCAGTGACGAAGAACGCCATTGAGTGACGTTTCAATTTATGCAAATTTAGAACCAAACCTGCTTTTAAGTGTGACCTCTCTTAAACGAACGGACGAGGCTATAGCACGTAAAACGTAGAGAAATTAGTGTCTCGAAATATATACGTGTCGGGCAGCGTTCCCGTCTTCCCACGAAAGCCCGTCCTTCTCACTCCTACGCGCCGCCACGAACATTTCCGACGATCAGCCAAGACATCACAGCACCAAGGCAGCGTCAGTCCAAACAAACAAAAGTCAGCAACTTGGGCGCCTTCTTCCCCTTTTCGACCCGCTAACATAAATAACCCGTGGTCGTATAATCATACGAAATAGCAGGCCCACCCTCTCTTCCTTTTCCCGTCTTCTCTTGGAACAGAAACTTTCCTACCTCATTTTTTTTGTTAGAAATACGTTCCGTGGGTTGGCGATGGGCCTACCGAACTTGAGTGACGCTTTTAGCTCAGGCCGACTTCAGCTTTTTTTCTGTTTCGGGCAAGAACTCTTTGAGAACCTATCTTATTGACATACGTGAACGTTTTGGCATGTTCTGAGGTCATTTTTTAAATATGGGAATTTTTGCCCGGTTTAGAATTTCAACTCGAGGAATGCGAAAATGGAAGCTTGCCGTTCTTGACGCCAAGAAAAAAATAATCGTGTCAAACGCTTGGCTCATTGTAAACAGAGCGAAGAGCAAACGCAGGGTTTGTGGGGGGAAAGGAACCTTGGGAAAGTTCCGTTGAGGTGAAGGTTCTGAAATTCCGAAACGTTTTTCACGCTTTCGTTGACCAATATTGCTGGGTGTACCCATTTTCGGTTCGGCGCGAAACACCTGACAACAATTTAGGTTCTAGTGCACGCTAGGCAACTCTTTTGCGCATGGAGATCACGTCGACTGCAAAGCTGACGATGAAACGGATGCACTGACACCCTACACGCAACAAACGGGTGCGAAATGACCATAAACGGCCTTTTGGAAATCAGCGTAATGCCTACCTCGTAATGTACCTGCTAAGGCTTTACACACACATAGGCCCCCTTTAATAGCGTGTCAAAAGAGACACGCTAAACGAAATTAATGATTTCGTGATGCTACATAGCTTACGAGTTCCCCCTTTTCTTAAAAAAAGTCTCACACCCGGCCTGTGGTTATGGCTTGGGAAAATCGGAAAAGGAGGAAGAGAGGGAGCGTGCTGGGTTGAATGGAATGGCCTTGTTAAAGGAATAGGTACACATTCTAGTGTGGCGTTATCTTAAACTGCGCATATCTGCAAAGACTTTTCTCGAAAACGCTCCTGCGGAGAGGAAGTGATGCGCGAGTCAAAGAGAGCAAAAAGCCAAGTTTAATTTTAGCTCGTGCCAGGGCACCTTCACGCCACTCATCTCGTCTTCTTTTCTATTTGTAAATTTTCTTGGCTTCTGTTCTAGCCTTCTTGTGTAAAAACGTTCTTTTTCCTTCCCCTTTTTTACGCCTATAATAAACACACTCCTACCTTCCTCCCATTTCTGTTACCAATCTTGTGTACTGCAAGAAGTCGTGTCCGTCTGCGGGCGATTCATTGAAGATTAAGCCCAACGTTTTTTGGCAAGAGAGCCACAAGTTCTCGGAGTTGACAACCAAAAAAGGACCTTTTGCCACAGTGCTATCCATTGGTAGCCACCGTCAAGTTTTTCAAGTCACCCTAAGGTGGCCAAACAGGAAAGATCATGCGAGAGTCAAGCGAAAGGCAAGGCATAATTCTGCTGGCAGTCGGTAGGGGATTCCGGCTTCTTAAAGAACGAAAGCCCTGCAGTCAATTGCGCAAGTTTGCCCAGATTAGTCCAAAGCCCAAATACATGGCCATATAAAGGCAGCATAAATGAATGAAAAAATAAAGGAGAGGACAAAAGGAGATCTAAGCAGAATCGGACTTGTAAGGGGAAGAGAGGTGTTGGCTTTCTTATGCATAAGGGGCTATCAATAGGGAGGAGCCCGCTTTTTCATTCTAATTAGGCGAAAAGATGCGTGGCCTCCCATTTGGGGCAAAGCCCACCCGATCCATGTTCCCGTTCGGGACACCGCCCCGGATAATTTACCGAAGAAAATGCAACATTTGGGATGGCGCGTTTTTCATTGTGAAATATTTATTTACTTTTTTTCTTTTTTGTAGTAGCGAAGCGGGCTTGACATGGTTGCAACGGCAGCAGCAGAAACTCCGCGAACGCAAGGATTCGTTCCGCCGCACGGAGCGATCGCCGCAAGAGTCGCGGCTGATGACAGAGTTGAGGGCCGTGCAGCAACATTACGGCATCGAGGGAAAGAAAAGCCTACAGACGCGGCCAGATGATGGCTATCTCAGCGATACGACGCTCTTATCAGACTGGGCGACATCGCGTGAAGGCTCGCCCGAAACGGGAAACAATGTACGGCCGATTTATTCCACACCTTTGCATATCAACACTTCGTCTTCCAGCTACTCCTATCAGGTTGGTGAAGTTCGTGATAAAACCGAAAAGGAGACCCGTTTTCCTATAGCGTTTTTTTACGTGTTCTAGGGGATGAAGAATGGTACGAATGGAAAGAGCGACGGGTTAAACACCAGTTCGGCCATGATGGGAGCTAATCGGTCAGCCTCACTTGAACGATCCCATCATTATAGTCTCAGCTCCACGCAAGACTCCCAACATACCAAAACGGGCTTATCACGCCAGAAATCAGACTTATCCCATGATAGGGAGCGCCCCTTCATGGCGGTCAAAAGAGCACACGAGCTGCGCAAACATAGCGACGTAAGAAAGCCGAAAATTTCTTGTTGAAAACTAGTTCTTAGTGTATCACAGTACGTTAATCTTGATTCGTGCGTATACTGCGCTATTGTTTCAGTTTACTGTATGAACGAATAAGGACGACATTAGTTCGCTCGCTTTAGCGGTTATTGGTGTCGACTAGTGAACTATAATTCTTTACTTTTCTATTTTTGCATTTAGTAGTTTTGGGGAACTTTTCGAAAATCAACATGCGAAATAAACTAAAGAGTAGAAAGTTTAAGCGCAAAGAATCACGAAATAAATAATAAGGGGAACGGGTGCGTAACCGAGTATGGAATTTTTATGACAATTGTGTTTTACTTATTTCCGCAGCGTTCGCCACAAGCGCTTTTGCAGGCATCATCACCCTTGGGCTACTCTCATGATTCCTTGGGATTACTAACTACTGTCGAAGGCAACACCGGGACGGTTAGTAAAATTGACGTTTTGCTGGCCACTTTGGCCGAGCACCACCTAACTCCACCCAACCAGCCTTCTGCTGCCGCTATTAACATTAACCATGTTCCTCCACCACTCACATCTTGCGCTGCTCTGGACATGACGAGCTACACTAACCGTAGTATCAGCGTGGTAATGGAGCGACAGGAAGCACAGGATCAAGTGGATCTTGTCAAGTACTCGTATCGGCGAGAACATGAAGATAGCCTAGCGCCGGATGATGACGTCTTTTACAGCGCAACCGAGAAACCCCAAGAACTTAACAATAACAACGTGCATGGCTTACCACCAACGCCTTTGCCTAGATACACCTTACGCAGTTCGGCTAGTCGAGTAGGTTTCTTGTTGCAGTATGTCAGTGTCGTAAACCTTAAAGAGTAGGCTTGGTCTCTGGTATCAGCCTTCGTTGCTTAATGTTCGCAGTAGTGCTCACAGTATTCAAGCTTGATGTCTCTCTCTGTTTGTGTTTCCTTAACAGAAAGATGACAGTTTGTTGTCCTTGGCGTCTTCGAATGAAGATCGTGGTGGAGCGACCACTCCCGCCTTTCCAGTACCACCGCGTACACCTTATATGAATCACGTGCACCACGAATTAACGCTTTCGCACTCGGGAGCCGGTTTGCCTCCTAAAAGTCCTACAGCCCAACGGTAAATTCGAGACTTTTACTTATCTTCTCCTTTTCTCTCTTGTCCTTCGTCGTGTGAGTTTTTGCGCCTTGTTGTATTTTTCGTTTGGGACTCTGAATTCCAGCCTTATCACTACAAAGGAAGAATTAACCTCCTTTTGTGTATTATCTCTTGACTTTGGTCCCAGGCTTGTGGGATTCACAGCTTTTCATTAAGGAAAACGCGCCTGTTTGGCTCCTGTGGTTCTGCTTAAGTTTACGTTGTAAATTACTCGTAGCGATCGGCGTAGCGAGAGTTGATGGCAGCCTCACGCCACAACAAAAGAAAGCAAAAAAAAAGAATATTTTTGAAATATCTTTGCGAGGGGGATTACATTCTTCTCTGTATGCTCAATAGTTCCATTGCCAAGACTGGCAAATTACAGATGACAACTTGTAACACGTCGTGAATTATGACATGACGCCCCGCCTCCAGATGCGGTACCTGGGGCGCGAGGAAAAGAGTAAAAGAAAAGCGTGTCTCCTTAATGAGAAGTTGCATGTTAGCTGTGTTAACATAGTGTAGTTGGCTTTTTTTTGTAAATATCCGTAACCTGTGCGCCCCCCTTTTGTAGACGCGCAACAAGTGGGGTAGCACAAACATCTCCAGGTGCAGGCCTTCCCCAGACTTCTCCTTCTGTTTCTTCTGCTGCTGCCAGCAATGTCAAAAGCGTTCGTAAATGGTCTTCCAATTCTTCCGTATCCAGGTAATTACGAAAAAAAAATCCCTTGTTCCAGGTTTTTAGTTCTGGGTGTTGCCTGAATGTATTTAATCCGTAGGGTGTTGATACTAACATTCTTTACCAGTTTGTTGCCAGTTTCTAGAACATAGTCAAAGTAGACGCGACGATTTCAGGCTGAAATCTAAACTTTTACATTTTTATGGTATTTTTAATTTTCTTCTTTCTTTCTGATCCGCAGCAAGGACCGCTCGCCTTCACCGGCTCAACAGTGGAATACGTTAGATGGTACTTTGAACCCTCCATCATCGCCTTCGGTGTACACGGCTCAGTCCAGACGGTCTTCTGTGGGATCTTTGGGGGGCGAACCCCATGAAGTGTGCTCGGCCCATGTCAATTTTGTGAAGGACACGTCGCGATTTTGGTACAAGCCGAGCCTGTCGCGGGAAGATACTATCAACTTGTTGAAAGCGAAGGAGCCTGGTACTTTCATCATCCGCAATTCCAACTCCTTTCCTGGAGCCTTCGGGCTGGCGGTGAAAGTAGCCACGCCTCCCGCTAACGTGGTGAGCAAAGGCCCGCCAGGCGACCCAGCAGCTGAGCTGGTGCGCCACTTTTTGATCGAACCCACCTCAAGGGGCGTTAGACTCAAGGGATGCCCCAATGAACCCGTTTTTGGTAATTAAGCAAAATGTTATCATGTGAGTTGCGACAACTTTACTATTCGTTCTGTAGGATCACTTTCGGCGCTCGTTTACCAACATTCGGTTACGCCCTTGGCTCTCCCGTGCAAACTTCTCTTACCCGAGGCTGATGCTTGCGATACTGTCGATTCGGGCTCAGTGAGCCCTGCTATTCAGCTTTTGGGACAAGGCGCTGGTACAGTTACCTTATTTATTGTTGACTTTTTTACCGTTTCTACTTCCATTACCTTTTTAATGCAAGAAAGAAAAAGTTACCACAGTTATGAAATATTGAAGTTTTACTTTGATATTACAGTGGAACCCACTGAATTTCATATCGCATAATTTCATAAACCGCCTAAATTCATATTGAACGTACGGTCCCGTTCTATTCCCATTTAATTCTGTAGAGACAGGATTCGTTTTATTTCATATCGCATAATCGCATAAACCGCCTAAATTCATAAAAAGACTGAGTCCCGGTGGGCATTTAAAAGTGCTCCCTAACTCCAGCTAATTTCATAGGCAATCGCAAGGCCGCAAAATTCCCAGAAATGCTTAAAAAAACTCGTATCCGAGCTTAATCCTTTAACCGCGGATCTTTCACCTTTCGCCTAATCGTTGACGAGCCGTATAGGTTACTTAGTCCATGTTTAGTAGCGTGCTGTGAATCGGAAAGTGAAGATGTCGAGGAAGAAGCAAATAAGCCTATCACTTAGCCAGCGAGTCCAAATTTTCCATTATGGACTTTTTTCCTAAGAAATAGCGAAAGCTTTGACAAGTAACGTTATAATACAAGTATATTTTAGATGTAAAGATATTTGCTTTCATTTCGTGTTTCTTAGCCTTCTAAAAGGTAACTCCGTTTTATTTCAAACTCCGCGTAAATTCATAGAGACCGTCCGGTCCCGAGCCTATGTGATAAAGCGGGTTCCACTGTATTTTATATTATCTTGTTTCCATTGTATTTCTATTTTATTTATTGTTTAAAAGTCTTATCTTTAGTGGAATCAAAAGCTTTATCTTTATCAAAAGCTTATGTATTTATTTATCTGTGGTAATTGCATATTTACTTAATTTCTCTTATCGTGGAAATCTGAGATTAACGCAAATTTCTTCTACTTTTCTGTAGCGTGCAACGTGTATTATCTTTTCACGATGGATACGGAGTCCTTGACGGGATCGGAAGCTGTGCAGAGAACAATCTCGATGTTGTTTAGCACGAAACCCTTGCCAGAACCCACGGTGGTTCATTTTAAAGCCTCTTCGCAAGGAATTACGCTTACGGATAGCGAACGTAAGTTGTTCTTCCGTCGTCATTACCCGGTGAACGCCATCTCTTTCTGTGGACACGATCCAGACGATCGCCGCTGGCACCAGAAGAACGCCGACGGTATCGCCGTCAGTTCAAAGTAATGAGATTTTAATGTGTAAGCGAGAGTGTGGAGTTTAAAGTCATTTGTTTTAGTCGGTGTTTCGGATTTGTGGCACGCAAACCAGCCAGCAAAACAGACAACCAGTGCCATATCTTCGCGGAATTGGAACCTGAGCAACCGGCCTCGGCTATCGTGAATTTTGTCACCAAGGTCATGATGACTGGACAGAATTCGAGGTTAAATATTGTTTAAGTTTTGTGAGCGAAAGAAAGCAAGAAAGATTAAAGCGCGCACAAGCCTTATGAAAACTTACGCTTTCGACAAGGCTACCCTATTTGTTTTAAATTGATGGGGATGTAATATGTTCTTCGTAGATTTTTGAGAAAAGTCAACGGAGTAGTTACAGTTTGCACTAACTAAATTGCGTGGAAATTGCTATGTTGTGGAAAATATTGTTCTAACTAAGCGAGTCCCCATATCAATCATAAGTGAAGAAGAAACGTTTTGTTTTGTAAAAATGCGTCGAACGAAACGAATGAGAAACGCAGTCCGAGAACAGGATTTTATCAGGGGAATTATGTGTTAAGTACAAGAAGAAATGCCTTGTGGGACTATGCGAACCGAGTCGAACAAAAAAGTAAAAAGTGCCATGAAGATATGCATTGGAAGTAAGACGATAGAGGAATTGTGCCATTTGCAGCTATAGCAAAGCAACAAAAATTGTAAAGCGCTGTCAACTTTTGTTGTTGTGACATACGTGTACACTTTCAAATTTATTTTAGTTACCTAACTTCCTGCATGCTTAGAAACCAATAGATGATTGATTTGTTTTATTTGATAACTCGCTACTGGGGTACAATGTAATAACGACCCAGGTAGACATACATAAATTCTCCATCCCCTTTTTTATCCACTAAAGAGCTTCGGGTATAATTATTATTCGACATTTATTTAGCATGTTCCCTATGTTATGGAGATGTATATATAACTCCTGTCATAAACTCGACTTGCCAACTACGTACGCCTTTTGACTCGGTAAAACTGATTACATTAATGTTTTACTCTTTGGGTCTTCTTGCAAGATGACATTGCAACGAAAGAATCCATATTGCGCTAACTTAGGTCACACTAAAACACAATATCCTTCACCGCCATTTTAAAGAAAAAGGCGCCTTGGAAGCGCGCGTCCTTTACGTGTGCTGGCGGCATCATGGTCATCTTACAGTGAATTCCCCATTTACACGGTAGATCGGTTCCGCGAAAATGCCGCGTAAACAGAAAAAGCGTAAAATGAGCCGTGTAGTACATAGGAAAGATAGGGATACGTCTTATGTTAAAAAAACTTTGCTCTTATCGAACGAAAAAATAGAGTTTTTGCTCATTTATTTACAAAAGGATTAAATTATAAAATTGTATAATTCAAGTCACTGACGCATTTCCGAATATGTAAATTAATTACAAGCAGTAGGAACTCTAAGCTTTCAAAATTTACAGTAATCACCACCTTGATTGCGCTGCTAGTCACCAGATTAAACTTCTGACAACCGCCTTTATGGCTGAAAATATTTCTCAATTGTCTGGTGTCTGGTTATTCGTTGTCGTGTATTCAAAATTAGCTTGCACCGTGCAGATGAACTTTCAGGGTACTGCCGACTGGACTGCTTCTTTCGCCGTCAGGTTCTATACTTTCAACAAAATCAATGGCTATCTGAACCACTGCTATAGAAGCTATAGTATTCTGGGTAGTGAACAGAAAGGGCCTTATGTTTTATTTTCTTGCTCGTCTTCTTCGTTGTGCCCTTCATGCTTTAACTCAGTGAGTTCGCTCGCTGTCAACACCCCATCATGTGATTTCAGGAGATCTTCGATACAAGCATTTACATCAATAAAACCTTCACCTCCGAATTTATGTCCTAATGCTACTGTCTCAACAACGTCGTCATCAGTAGTTTGCATTTAACTACAATCGCCTATTAAAGAGCAATAAGACACCAAAAAACAAATTTGTCCTATAAAAAAGAGCAAAAAATCTAGTTTGCGAATATATGTTTCTTTTTCCCAGGTGCGAAATATAACGAAGATATTTAGGAAATAAGAAATCTGAAATTCAAATTTTCACACACGCGACGTCACGATTCTCAAGGGCAGGAAAAAAGCCAAAACTTTGGAAATAAATATCTCCAGAACTGGTGGTTAGAAAAAATCGAAACAAACTTCTTTATTTTTAGAATAATGATTATTATAACAATCCATCAAAATCTCTATATGCGTTTTCAGTGTCCGTTGTCCATGAAATTCAAATTTTCACGCACGTGACGTCACGTTTCTCATCGCGGGAAAAGGCCAAAACTTCATACACAATTCTGCGCCCTAGGTCGAAGCGCAGTTCTCCTCCACTCCCCACACCTTGAAGTCTTGATTTAGAATTTTCTGCTTAATAAGTAAGTATATTTTTGGAAACATGCATGCACTTAATACACTACAATCGTCTTAAATACACCTACCAGACTTCGCTGCTTTTCTTTCCATCCTGACCTTTCAGTTTCGCTGTCTTTCTTAATTCTGCCCTAGATGGCCACTTTTTTGCTGATTTATTTCCACTCCTGATCAATTTGTCCTTGTATGTGAAAGCTCTAAAATCCTGCCAATACTTTTCACTATTATATTATTCGGGGACGTTTGGAACTACAGAGGCGCACCGAACTAGTGATTCAGCTAATGCTTTTTGCCTATGACTAGGCGTTTTCCTTTGGTTGTTCTGGAGAATGTCTTTCGCATTCGGAGTAACCTCAACGCAGCGAACTGCTGTGTTCTGTCTACTCAGAGTAAGTAAAGACCGCTCCGGAGCAGCCAAAGCTAAACGCCAGTAGCAAGGCAGTGAAAGCTGTAGAGATGCTCAACAGCATCAACGTACCACATTTCGTTGCCGCAATGTAAATCTACCTCCCAATTTGTTTTAATATGCGTGGCAGTGGCGTAACCAGGATTTCATTTCGGGGGGGGGGAGTTTCGGGGGGGTTTAATATGCAATTTTTTTGGACACTTGGTCATTCTCCTATCTTCCCCATTATAAAATCAAAATTTCGGGGGGGGGGGGGGGGGGGTCGACCCCCCAACCCCCCCCCTAAATACGCCCCTGATGCGTGGATGTCAATAAAAAAACTGTATTATACGTATGTTGCCTTTTCAAAATAAGACTAAAAATGTGCCAACATTTGGTTATTTCTTCTCTGTCTGCGCCCCCTTCTGATTGCTGCGCCCCTAGGCCATGGGCTAGGTTGTCCGTACGGAAACTATGGTCCCGCTTGGGATGTTTAAAGTTATAGTGACCTCGGTTTCTTCACAGTTCCCTACTCTTTATTCCTTGAACTCATACTTCACCGAGATGGCCTATAGGTTGCCATAGAATTTGGAACTTTCGTGTAGTCGATCTTTCTTTTATCGTTTTATTTGCGTATGAAAATCCAAATTTCTCCCGGCTGCTTTTCCTCTGCTCTTGACTTAATATTATTTTGTACGTTTAACTTCGTCTATTAAAGTTGATTTGGAAATTCGACATCTTTAGCTGTTCTGCGCATTTGCATGTTTTTTGGCACCTCCTTCGCCGCTTTCTACATGTTCTCATAAGGTACGGCAAAGTTTCTCTTTCTTTGGCAATTTCTAGCCTTCACTGCTACTGAGGAGCAAAGGCAATCAAATAAGACTTTGAACATCCACCAGACAAAGGTAAAATCCAATATTCTTTCATTTCTGTCTGTCCGAAGTAGGGCTGGCAAACTGAGCCGCTCAAGCCGAGCCGAGCTGAGCCGAGCCCGGCTCGGCTCGGCTTGGATGGACCGGCTCACTGGCTCGGCTCGGCTTGGGCGACCGGCTCACAGGCTCGGCTCAGCTTGGGTGACCGGCTCACAGGCTCGGCTCGGCTCACGATAAACCGACTAATAGATCCGGCTTTTTTATCAATTTGACCGGCTCGAACCCGACTTAATATAGCACACAGCGCGATTAGTGAAAGAAGAGAAACGAGGTGGAAGAGAAGGGAGGTGAAAGATGTGAAAAGTGAAGAAAGAAAAGAAAAGAGGTGCTTTTGTAGTGGTCAGGGTATGAGAAAGCGCTGAATGCCATATAACGCTATCTCATGGCACCGAAGGCCTATATAAGGTGTTGTACGACAAGTTATAAATATCAAACGTATTTCCGACATCAACTGATTAAATTGGTGCTTTTGCTTTACCATTGATATTGCGTTTTTGCATTAGTTTTTTAATAAATTTACTCTTTTACAGCGAGCTATTATACTGTTAGCTTACATGATTGTATAACCAAGGATTAATTGACAGTGACGTAACTTTGTGGTTCTCTTGTGTAACCTCTAGTTTTGACAATTTGAAGTGGTTAAGCTAAAAAGTATTGTACTTCCAATAGGAAAATTTTCGAAAAAACAAATATTGAAAAATGTGAAAATAAATAATAGAACTATAAAAGAGTTGAAAAATGTAAAAATATGTACCGGCTCAAGGCTCGGCTCAGGTTTACCGGCTCAAGGCTCGGCTCGGAAAGATAATGAGCTGAGCTGAGCCGAGTCGTTGCCAGCCCTAGTCCGAAGGTGCCCCCGATCCCATTTTGAAGTTTAAAAATCAAAAGCTCGGAATGCAACAGAAGATTTAGAATTCTAACTTTGTCCGTTATAACCTATTCTATGAGCTTACTTAATAGTCCACTTGAATCCAAAAACTGATACCTCTACGATGAAAACGACAACTGATGTGAAGTTGGGAGTACATTTAGTTACGCTTGTAATGTTCGCACAATCACGCGTAACTCCAGAACGCTCAGACCAGGCTTGGGCAAAAGTAAAAAAAAGGATTTGAGGCAAGTCCAAATCTGTTTGAGATTTTAAAAGGAATTGCAACTCCAAATCCTAGCATGATTTTTGCAACAGAACCAATTCCAGTTCCAACTCCAATTCCGCTCTTCTCCATCACAGACAAGTCCAACTCCAATCCAACTCCTAAAATTTGATTTGTACAAATCCGAAAGTCACAGGTCACTTTAAAAGAATCTTCCAAAAAAGAATATCCTTTCACGAGGGAAAAATGCTTGTAAATTGTGGACTCTATTTCGCATCAAATCCTGACGGAGACTGATAAATGAGAACTACCTTACTGAACATTAGCGTGTTGACCTTTTACTTTTTGACGCTATTCTTGGAAACCTAAAAATGCAAGCCCACAGTACGCTACTTGTTTTTCCCCTATTATTCCTTATGAGCACCTCTTACCTTTAATACCCCATTTTCTAAAGAGAGTAGCTACAAACTACCGAGAATTTAATTTTGATGAAAGTTCAGCTTTTACTAATGATTATTTTCTTGGACGGACTTCCGAGATTTCTCCCATAATCCAAGTCCCTTAGCCTCGAAGTCCAACTCCCTTCCAGTTCCGGCCATAACAGTTTGCCACAATCCAAGTGCAAGTTCAACTCACTGAACAAAAAGGACTTGTCGGATTTGTTCAACTCCGCAATTTGCTAAAAAATGAACTTGATCCGGACTTAAGTCCAGTTCAACTCCAAGTCCGCCCAAGCCTGGCTCAGACATAACTAACGGTTCTTTACACAGAGTAACCGTCAACATGATCAGTTCCTATCAGGCTTGTTTTCAAGTTCAAAAAAACGGATTTGTACCAAGTCCAAGCTCTTTTGAAAAAATAAAGTGATTTGCAAGTCCAAACCCGAGCCACGGTCTTCGCGACAGGTAACAAGTTCAGTTCCAAGTCCAACTCCCCTTGGCTTCCTCTCATACAAGTTCAGAACCAAAGTCCAAGTCCAGTTAAATGATTTGATCACGTCCGCAACTCCGTAACGGTTTTAACTTTATAAAAAATAGACAATAAAGAAAATGTTTGCACGAACTGGAATCGTTTATCTCGCTAACTACTGAACAAATTTAAATGACTACCTGTCGGAAACTGACTGCATGTGTATAACTATGCTTTTTACTCATTTTTTTAAGTGAAAACACCAACCAACATGTTTTTGAGAATTCATTTCTAGGTAAAACTGTTACTTTTTCCGAGGAATTCCAGACGAACTTTTCGTTTCGGCGAAAAAAGGAAAGGCGCGTATTAAGGATAATTTATTATCTTCGAGAGCTAACATAGACGAGGTTGGCATTATTGGACAGTGAGGAATGGATAACAAGTGCTGGTCGGCAGACGCGAATCTTTTGTAGTTGCAGAACAGTTCTGCTGGCTTACGTCTACACGCTAGTGAAACACTCAGCGACCAAATCGCATGTGACCGTAGTCATCAAACTCCCGTTTGCCAAAGCGCCAATGGCCGTAGTCGTCAGCCTGTCTTTTGGCAGCGAAACGATCCAGTTGTTCCAAGTCTTCAAAATCGTCGTCCGTGAAAGCAACTTCCTCGGGACTAGTGGCGAGAGCGGAAGTTCCACTTATCGTTTTCGCACCTGTGGGCGAAGCTGGGAGACCCAACCGACGCTGCTGACCCATTCGAGCTCGTAACTTCGGTAACAATAGTTGGAGCAGTCGACTCAATTCTCCCTTATTTATCGCGGCGTTATTGTTGGACACTGGTAGAGCCGGATTGGCTTTTGCTTCGTTGTTGTAATGAATCACAACTAAAGCAGCTAACAAAACCACCGTGTATTGCAGCTTGCACATTTTTCCACAGATAGCGAGATGGACGACGACGGGAAATAACACACGTGCTAAACGAAATGTTTGGATCTACAAGACGATAGTGGAAGGTTAAGTTAGGTGTGTGATAAGCTGAAGCTATGCCTGTTATTACCTTGTGCGTCCGAGTGCCGAATCTTGCGTTTTGGCTTTTACCGCACTTGTTGCTTGACTTCTTCCATGACCGAGTCGTCCGGTTTTTATATCAAGTGGTGAAAATCCCTGTTGAATGGTTTCCGCTCGCGTTGTTTCTAGGTCTTTGCAGCACAGCATCCTCTGCTCATGCTCTCCAGGCGCCGGTATTTTGAATTCCCAGGTGTGTCTTTCCTCGGCACCCTATTGTTGCATAAAGATCGAAGAAAGCAACACACCCACGTCAGCAACGTCTTCCTTTTGTTCGTGGGGTAGAATATTGGCCAGGTCGCTGGGGGAAACAAACTCGACACGATGAGTGAGCAGCGGTTAGTTTATAGAGATAGATCGTTACTTCTTTTAGCTTCGCCTTTTTATGGGGACCTATTTTTACGCCTCCTTGCCCTTGTCCTGTTGTTGCCAGTTCAGGTTAAAAGCTTTCTTTAGTTTTGGCCTGAAAATCTTTGTTATTCGGTGGGGAAGGCAAAGGGCCCCAACTGTCTAAAAACCCTCGACGTTAAGTCAGATGCGCGTGCCTTGACTTTTCACGTTTCTTCAAGTTAGCCGAGTCCTACGGGAACAGCCAGAATTGTCAGATAACTGACATCCGGAGGAATTAAATTACTTTAGTTTGCTCCACAGGTCTTATTAATCCTGTCTCTTTCTGGCTACATCAACACTAACTCTCTAATGAAACGCAATAGAATGCAGGCAGTTATCCGAAACTGCAGTCTTCTGTTGTGCCGTCTCATTTCTCTATTCACTGAAGAACAGGCTTAGTCTAATTTTTTCCAACAAGCTTGGAGATTCACCAGAAAACTTATTTCTCACTTTCTGGCGTTAGAAGGGTATATTCCAAAGCTTACTTCTTAACGTTTTAAAAGATCCAGAAAGCTCTTGGGTTATGACATTGTAAGATGAAGAAAACATAATGCCGCTTGGTTTTGCCTTTGGTCGCCACATCCAGGGCGGCAACAGCAGCGCCAATTCGCTGACGGAATTTAAGGCACGTGGCGTCACTCGGAGAAGGTTCTTTTTACATGACCATACAAATTGATAATTCTTCTCTTCCACTGTGCTCGATTTCGGGAATTTTACAGAAAGCTTCCTTGGAGATTCATATAAGGAAGTGGTACAAGCTTTTTGCAAGTAAAACTTTTCGAGGCAGAAAATACTGTAAAACTGCCATTTATTTCAAACTGTTTTTGTGCTCGTAGTAATGGTAGAATCAAAGGATTTTGGTATCATGGGACACCAAAAGATATTGCAGAAAGTTTGAAACCTATACAAAAGAAACGTGTACAATCTATTTAGTGTTTTTTACCAACAGTAGGAATGAAAAAAGCTGTTTTCACTCTCAGTTATAGATCGGCTGTTAGGTGCCATAAAAGCAAGGCGCTCTCTTCACAAGGCGAGTATAGCTTTCCCATGAGGTTTCTGCCGGTACACCAAGAGACCCGTTCTCTGTAGTGCTCTTATTATTTTTCACGTCGACATCTTTTATCTGTAAGACCCGTTTCGCCCCAGGGGTGATGGCCCATTAACGTATTAACCGCTACGCCAAGAGAGTAATTATCGTTTTTAGCCTCGGATAATTATTTACGTTGACGTGTCTAACGAAGTCTTCACTCTTCCCTGCTCTGCTCAGGCGAAAATACGTGACGAATTCCTATTAGCTTTGGCTATATATTACGAAAGAGATTCGAGGTAGAACTGAATCCGACGTAAGCTCTTGTTAAGGTTTCTTTCAGAGTAACAAGCTTAGTGTTTATGTACGACTTCGGCTCTTTCTGTATTTAAATAAGTAAAGAGAGCAAAGTACTGGACAAGACACAGCGTCGTCTCGTAAAAAGGGAAGAAGTCGTGTTGGACCATGTCGTGGCGGTCTCCCAGCGAAGCATTTCGCACTCTAAAAGACAAAGTGTCAACTAACTACTTGCAAGCCTCATTAAAAAATCAGTACAACCAATTGCAAAATCCGATTTATTCGGTTGCGGGCCGTACTATGCCCAAGCTGGATAAAAGCCCATCGTTCGAAGGTCCGCGTCGTCCACAGCTTTGTCGACGTCATTTGCAGCATCAGCTTTCGTCACAATCCGGAAATTCCAGTTCCGGCCGAAGCAAAAAGAAGAAACTTACCATCTTGACCCGACCTCACTGTGGCGGCAAGGCAAAAAAGACCAACAAAGTCGCTTACCAGGTACCCACTGCTGTCGGAAAAGCGACGGTGAGGAACGCTACCAGTAAACCCGTACTGCGTAACCATAATCCCCAGTTACCGGTAGTTTTTCAAACTTACGACCGCGGAGTTTCACCCACGCCTGCTTCGTCTGTGCCGATGTTCGGAGAGCCAAGCTCGAAATGCTTGGAACCCAGCCTCTTGGCCTTAAAAGTGCAATATATGTCACAACAACATGCTAAATGGTTCGCCATACTTGCTGACTACAAGGAAGAAGACCCGGTTTCTGATTTATGCGAAGCTTTGAACGATTTGAGTGTACCAATCGATTCGATGAACGACCCAAGTATCCCTACATTCGATGTCAATTGCCCCCTATACGGGGTTACGTTGTCTTCAGCAGACTGTTAGTGAAGACGGAAAAGCCCATGTATTATAAATGGTGTACATTCCAATTACACGACAAACTTTGAGCAAAACTAATTATTAAGCATTCCAAACGACTGCAAACCACGCAACGATTTTGCACCTTATCACAGCTAACAGCCGTAGCGACGATAATAGATCGAAATTGTTTACGCAATCACCACAAACGAGAATAATTCAATGCTTTTGATTGACTGCTCCTTTGAGCCATAATTATTGTAGGCAAAGTGGGTGCGTTGCAAACCAGACAGTAAGTACACGTACAGTTGATAAAGGCACTTGAATGCACACTTGGTGCTAATGGGTAATTATTGAAGGCTTAGTAGGCGTAACCACCAACGTACCCTCCCGGGCGGGGTTTTCCATACGGGTCCAATCTAGATTCCAGGTCTTCAAGGTTCTTTTGCTGCAACTCCTTGAACTTATCAGCCTGTTTCTTAGCCAAACCATTATCCTTGTTGATAGGGTCCACTTCCCTAGAAATTCGTTCCAGAACGCAGTGTATGAGTTTTCCAAATTCAGAATATTCTTTTCTCAAAATTGGCATTTATATTCAACCAAGGTGGACAAAGACCAGACGTTGTGCCCAAGACGGTGCACATCGTGACGTCGCCGACTTTGGCTACCAAACGCCATTCCTGGCCATCGAACATTCACAACCCACAGGCCTTTTAGCCCGTGTTTAACCTGTGACTTAGCGTGTCGCGAAATGGGTCAAATGTTTCTACCAAAATGCTGTTCAAATTCGTACTATTTTCGGAAGGGCTTATTGCACTTTGCGAAACTACTCTAATATTAAAGAAGTTTCCGATAAGAATAAGCTCAAAAGTACTCTTAGTATTAAGAGCGTGCAAACACATCACCATGGCAACGTTTAAATCAAAGGGAAAGCTTAAGTGGCAAGATCGAATTTTGAATTCCCGCCCAAATAGGCTCCCGGATCTATCGCTTTGGCTTTTGACTATCGTTACGTTTTGACCACCATTTCTGAACTGCATCTAGCAGCTTGCTCTACGAAATTTGTCCCAGACTCGATCAGACCTAAGGCATTATTTACACGTGAAATAGAGCCTTTAAACAGTGTGGAATTTTTTTTTAATTTTTTTATTGACTAACCGCGTAGGCTTTCGCCTATTGCGGTGTGGAAATGTTTTCAGAAGGAAAGACAGATAAGTTCTGTTGATTTCTGGATATGAGACAGTTGCTGTTTGGTACAGTGCTGCCTTCTGTGGGCAGAATCATCTGCCGAACTTTTCGACCATATTTGTAGTATATTACTAAGAGGGAAGTTTTACTTGAGGTCTTTGGCGTCCCATGACCTTAGACTACCGTCATTGGAGCCGGTATAAACCCGACCGTCCGCTACCGCCAAGCACGTAATGGTCGTTGTATGGCCTTTGAAAGTACGCTTCAGTGTTCCTGACTTCGCCTCGTAAACGCGACATAGGGCATCTCCCGAAGCTGTATAAACTATAAGTTTTGTTTAATAAAGGAAACTTCGACCAAAGACATACCAGGAAAAATAAAATGAAAACAAAAGTCAAATAGTAGTAAGTAAATAAAATTTAAAAATTTAAAATCGCGACTTACGCATTCCTTTGTTTAATTCCATCTGCGTAACGGATTGCTTTGCTCCTTTGTATGTCCGAATGCAATCCCCGAACTCCGCAACCCAGCAGCGGACAGTTCCGTCAGCGCTTGCTGAATATAACAATTTCTTCTCGTAAATCAGAGACAAAACTGGCCCTTCGTGACCTTCGAAAACCTAAAGTATTTATAATAGTATGGTAAGAGAACTCATTATCGAGTCAAAGGTACCTTTACAACGTTGCCGCGGAACAAATCCCAGGATCGAATCGTTTTATCCATACTACTGGAGTAAAAAATATCCGAGTCCGGTTCCGCTATTAAAAAAGTAATGGCACCTTTGTGCCCTTTGTACTCCTAAAAGCAAATACACTTACATTAACAATTCTTTTTAAAAATTTAAAAATAAAATTGTTACCTGTAATTGATTACCGGTGTTGATACTCCAAGCTTTGATTGAATTGTCGGCTCCTCCTGTGATCAGGACGTCACCCCAGCGGGGAGGTTTATTATTGTAGTTGGAAGATATGGCATGTTGAGCCATAGCTCTATTGATCATGACATCATCGTCGTCTTCATCTTCGTCTTCTTCCTCGTCGAATGAAGGAATGAACTCCATTGGAAACACTGATTTGGTGTGTCCCTGGAAAGTGCAGTCGAGAAATTGCAGTCGGGCTTGCACCAACTAATTTGTTTTCGTGAGATGGCTTTACTTTAAAAATCCGAATTAAAGGTGTTATGTCTGCATCTTCGTCATATTCGTCATCAGTTGCGTCAAAAAGCCAAGCACGGGCTGTGCAATCTGCTGATGACGAAAACAGATACTCGTCGAAACACATGATTTCATTGATTTTATTGGTGTGGCCTTTGAAGGTGAAAACGCACTCAGAAGATGCCAAGTCCCATTTCTTAATGAGACCGTCAGCCGAGCCCGTAACTACGAACATGTCGTAGATATTGACGCTAGTTATATAAGCCTTATGACCCCTACATTTTGGGGTGCAATACATTGTCTTCTTTTAGGATTCATTCAGCTACGAGTAACATTCATATTACCTGAGAACCCCAAGTGATTCAGTTTCCGGGGTTCTGGTTGACCATAGATGAACAGTGCCATCTTCCTTGCCAACAACCAACAGCGCTCCGTCTTCACTGATGTCGCACTGGTTGATGTGATTATCCTTGTCATTGTCAACCACTTCTAGCTCGTATTTGTTCTTTGAGCTCGCTTTTTTCATGTCTGTCCAAGCTCACCGAGTCCTCTGTACGTACTAACCCTTACACGTGCTGTACGTACTCCTACTCGTACCTACTCGTACACGTCAAGCTCTTAGAAATCGTTTAGTTGATTTAACTTGCGAAACTGAGTACAAACACGGACAAAGCTACATCATACAGGGAAAGTAATCAGGTGACTAAGCCAACTGTTCGTGATCTAGGAAACCTGCCCTCAATGAATGATCAATGTGCGACTTGTTTGGTGGATCGGTTGCCATAGAGAAATCGTGACCCTTTTCCCCTTATGACCAAGCGACTAGAACTTTTATGGTCACCTGACACACAGTATTGTTATTTAACGAATATCCTGGCTTAAGCATGCCGAATCAACGTCACACGCTTGGTGGGACAAGGCCTCGAATTCTCGAACTCAAAAAGGTCCTTGGCTATTCACTTTTTTTACAATTATCAGTATATTCTTCTGAAACATAGAGAAGGAAGACGAAATGGCATTCCCGTTGTAATGTGCCAATGAGTCCATTTACGCCAACTTTGGTATCTAGTAGCAAGTTCTGCACAAGACATCATCAGGCAAAATATTGAACCAGCAGTTTCTGAATACCGGGGATATTGAAGATTGGAATGCTAATTATGAAATTCTTAGGATGGTAAACATACGGGCTACAGCTACCCAAGTAAACCGTGTTGCACAAAATACCAAAGCTTTATAAAGAGATTTTATATTGAGCTGACGGGCATGATCAGCATATTTTTGTCTACGAAAATCGAACCGAAGTGGTGGGCTGGATCGATTCTCATTTCGTTGTGTGTCAAGTACGTTTCATTTCTTGGTGCCTCTCACCGACTTTTCTATAAGCGGGCCCCTATTTACGCGTTCCATGCGACATTCTTGAAGACACGCTGTTAGATAAGAGATAATAGTTGTTGCAATTACAGTATGATGGCAACTTCCTATTGTATGCATACTTTTTTGCGCTTTTAAATGAAACAATAATAAATTTCTGCACTAATAAGTGACACATTAGTATGTTCCGTTTCTTCTCGTGGTAGCCTGCTTAACATTTACTATTATTATTATTATTATTATTATTATTATTTTTATTATTATTATTATTTAGACATTGGGAAGAAAACGTCAACACGATGTGTGAATTCCGGGACCCTAACTTATTTGTACGCTTACGCCGAAATATTGAGGACTAATTTACCGCGTTCGAAGAGGGCAGCCAAATCCGCCGTACATCAAATCTCTCTGCTCTGTGAGTAGTAGGCGGTTCGCTTCAGTAAAGCATTGCTCCTAGATGTGTGCTAGTATTAGGGGAGAAGGTCTAAATATGGGCTGCCATTTTGATTTTGTCAAGAAATTGCGTTCAAGATGTGGCAAAAAAGCTACTCACGCAATAAAAACTCAAATTATAATTCTTATATAAACAGTACTAGAAGTGGTCCCAGATTTTAATTTATTGTGATGTTTCCTAAAGTCGCTCAAATCGCCACATAGAAAGTTGGGTGCAAATATGGGCTAATATGGAAAATCAATTAATGTAGCACCGAAGGAGACTAAAGAGGGGTAAATACTAAATAAAGTTGTATTCTGCGTAGATTGCTCCATTTTATACCCATAGATACTATCGTTCTAAGATGAAAGACAAGATTTTAACATTTCCGTCAATATTTTCATATTATGGATTTTAAAAGGCTAAGACTCCAGAAAGTATCCTACAACAGAAATAGTAAAACAAATATCTTGCCAACAGAGAACAACAGATCTATCGATGTTCTGTCGGCGTTAGTTATCTTACATAATAGGGCAAAACATTTTGTTGAGCTAACTGGCGGGCTATTCGCTCAAACATGATAGCGTAAATATGCAGTAAATGGCTTCCGTGTGCTGTGAGTCTCCAACAAGAATCGTCGTAAAGTTTCTTTTCTAAGACAGCTTTGCTTACATAAAGCTAGCAGGGGAATGCGAAAAGTTTCTTTACTGAGAGTCTGGAGAATCGTAAAAGGATCATGGAACAATGTTGGCGCTTTTGGCTTGTCCAGCCTTTTTTCAACCGGAAAAACAACAATTGCATTACCCATATCCTTTCAGTGTTGTTTTACAGATGTTTCCTTCAAACATTTTAAGCAACTTCTACGCATCCATTTGGGAAAGTAAAAAAAAATAAATACAGGACACAAACATGTGGTGTAAGAATAGCATAGCGCATATTTACAGCAAGTACGGGAGGGGAGAGTGGGACACGTTCGGACAGTTTTACTTTTTGCTATATGTAGACCTCCGTACTTAATGAAAGGGAAAACTTTTGCACGTTTTATGAAGCCTAGTCATCCGCCTTACTTTTCGATTTGATAGGCTATTTTTCGAGTTTCAGAGCCGGAGATATGCTAATTTTTCGCAAGCTCACAGTTTGTCCGAAGGTGCCCCATGGGACACCTTCGGACAGGCGTGGGGCACGTTCGGACTCAGCTAATTTTTGCTGGCGAATGTCATGGAAATATTTTTTTTTAGAATGCACGCGTTTAAAGACATAAACTGTTCAATCTCCTGTGTTATTTTAAAAACCAGCTCTTTTTTCCGATGCGGAAACATGATCGACCTGCTTCGTTCCCTTCCACAATGCCCTTCAAAGCTATGACTCTTTGAGTTGTTTAAAATTGTAACGACCTCCGTTTCGTCACAGTTCCATACTCTTTCTCCCTTAAACACATACTTCTTTAAGGTGGCCAATAGGTTGTCATAGAATTCGGAAACATTTAGCTAAGCCAATTTTTCCTTCATGGTTTTATTTACGTTTGCAACTTCAAATATGTCCCGGTTGCTTTCTCTCTCCTCTTTCTTAATATCTATTTGCACATTTAACTTGTTTATTAAAGTCGATATGGGAATTTGGCATCTTCCGCTGTTTCGCGCATTGGCATGTTTACTAAGCTCGTCCTTCGCTGCTTTCTGCACGTTCCCAAAAGGTACAGCAAAGTTTCTTTTTCTTTGGCGATTGCTAGCCATCACTATGATGATGATAAATATCCACCATGCAAAGATACTGTACATGCCAAAATATTTTAATTTCTGTGAAACTGGCACGTTAACTATCTGTCCAAAGCTGCCCCAGACACCATTTTGCACTTAGAAAATCAAAAACTCATAACAATTTTTTTTTTAATTCCAGCTTGGTCAATTTATAACCTATTCTGTCAGCTTGCTTAAGAGTCAGTTTGAGTAAAAAAAACGGGTACCTATAGAATAAAAACAACAAACTCATGTGAAGTTCGGGATATTTAATTACGCATGTGATTTTCATATAAACGTGCATAACTTCCAAACGCTATGGTAGAACTAACTCTTCTTTCTCACACGAACCATTTTCATTATAGGGCCCGGTAGGGCCCTAAAGGTTTCTCATTTAGGCGCCCGTACGGGATACTATATGTTACTTATGTGTACGCTTTTAACAATACTACTACACATATGTAGGGAAATAGTCTTTATTCACAACAATCACTTTAACTATAAAGACAACTAAATCATTCAAACAATGTCAATCACAAAACTTCAACTAAACTTGCATTGGTCCGTCTCGCGTCAATACTTGTCAATTACTTGTTCGCAACTAACTCTAGAACGTAAAAAGTCTCAAAAGGTCAAAAATGGTCAAGATCCAATCGTCTCTACTTCGTCGCATAGCGAGAAAAAAGGTCAAATTCCACTAATTCCCAAGCGTCAATTAATGAGTCAACGTGTTTGTGTCCTTGCCCCTTCCGGACCTACATTGGTCCGGAACACTATATATAGTAGGTTCCTACAGGACTTTTATGAAGAATATTATTACTGTGAATCGCTGGATAACTCGATTGAACGGAGGCGTCCCATGTCCGAACTAGCCCCACTCTCCCCTATCCCTAAATTCAAGCACCACTCCCTTTAAAAAAAATCAGAATTCTCACAAGCGCTTTCAATATCTATCATTAAGGCCCCGGTATACACAAACCCCTTATGGGCGAATAACATGGGAAGATTTCAGACACCATAATTTGAAAACAGCCAAAATTTCAAAGATATTGTTTCGATAGTAAAGTTTCTATTAGTGATGACTAGTACACAACATCGACTTTTTGTGAAAAAAGAAGTTTGATAAATTTGTAAACTTTGACTGAATGTGTGCTACTTTCTTATTATACAGAAAAATGGAAATCGGGCAATGTAGTGCACTAGCTCTGATTTTTTAAAGTTTTATGATAAAGAGAAAAAAAATATCTGTTTGGTAGTTTTTGTGATATTGTGTATGAAATTTCAAAGTTTTGTTTGATTTTATTATGCTTTACCGCTATCCAGAGTTTCTGTTTGACTTCGTTTTGCTTTTGTTTTAAGTCACTTGAGCAGACCTACCTTCTAAGAATAAAAACGTGTCCCTATCTTTTATTTTTTTAAATTTCGGAAGTTGTGTATACCGGGGCCTTAAATACACACTTATGAGAAGCTTTGATCCTTCACTTAAAGGGCAAAGGACACCAAAAAACAACTTTATCTTATAGAAAAGAGCGAAAAATATAGTTTCTAGATATCAGTGTCTTTTTCTCAAGTGCGATATAAAAACGAAGATATTCAGGAAATAAAAAATCCGAAATTCAAATTTTCCCTTCCGTGACGTCACGCTTCTCATGGCGGGAAAATGCCAAAATTTTGGAAATAAATGTCTCCAGAGCGGCTAGTTAGAAAAAAACGAAACAAACTTCTATATTCTTAGAGTAATGTATATTGTAATAATCCTTCAAAATCTCTATTTGAGCTTCCAGTGTCCATTGTTCATGAAATTCAAATTTCTCTTCCGTGACGTCACGCTTTCATGGCGGGAAAAGGCCAAAAATTTGGAAAGATATCTCCAGAATGGCTGGTCAGAAAAAATCGAAACAAAATTCTTTATTCTTAGAATAATGTATATTATAATAATCCATCAAAATCTCTATATGCGTTCTTGGTGTCGATTGCCCTTTAAACACACAACTATAAAAAGAACCAAAAAGCTTTCCTAAAAAAATGCTTTTCTTAAAAAATGGGGTGAAATAAAGAAATCCGTATAAGAGTCTGGGAGGTAAGTAAAAGTACAATAAGTCATAAAATGAATGCAGAGCAGGTCGGAACTCAATTTGGGAGAAATGTTCGTTGCTTTTTGAACAACAAATTCTGAACGAATGGCATCAGAGAACAGCGCGAAGTCAAGCCAAAAAGTCGTCTGCCGATATTTGCACCATAGCCCCCATGTCCACCTTTTCTTCTGCCCCTGAAATGGGAACGCGGAGCAACTCGTGAAGCTCTGGGAGCAGTGGGCGAAGGCACAGCTGCGCTGCGCAAGCCTTGGTTTTGTTTTTGTTTGGGTTGGGGGGCAGGGAAACAAGTGTCCGCATGTTTTGGAGGTTTCAAGTTTAAAAATGAGTTAGATAAGTCACACCGAAATTATTCATCTCTGAGCAGTCGTAAAGTATCCATCATCAAGCATGGAACCGACTGTTTCAGGCGATCGAAGTGCCATGGACACCCTTTCTGACGTTGGTGATGAGATTGTGGACATCCAAGAGGTATTGAACACTTTTTAGCTATTCGTACTTTATTATTGTCAGATAAATGTTTTCTGATTTTAGATCGGTGACGTGATGGAATACATTCCTCCAAATGTGTACAGTACGTCAGCTGTCTTGAATTATTGCCAGCGGAAAATGGTAGTTCCCTATTTACGAGCGTTAAGTATCCTCGGTCTTCGACCGCTCTTCGCCGACACCACAGACATTTCGTTTTTACGGAGTTTTCTCAATAAAATCCATGTCTTTGCCGTAGCAAGCTTTATGATCGTTGGTTACGTTCTGCAGTGGTTTACCTGTTATAGGTACAATGCTCAACCTCGTTAATTATCTACTAAACAAATCTATGCTAGTTTAGGCGAGATCGTGGTTTAGCCTACGTCCTTATGACCAAGACTTTCAGTTATTCCACGCGGGAGAGCTCCGACGACGCGATTTGCCAAGGCTCTGTTTTCTTGTGTTACATTTGTCCCAGTCTTTTACATTTATCCGCTTTTTTATATATGGTGTATTTATTTCGCGTTACTGATAACGAGCATTTACAAACTTTAACCGAAAAAGTAAGTTTCAGATTGTCAACTGCTGTAATTATGTTCTCTCTTTCCTTACGTCGTTTTTCTTGAAGGTCTTCCTGCTAAGTTCCAGCTCACACACTTCCAGTGCTTCTCAACGAAGTCTTCTGAGGCATTTACGTCGGCTTATTGCGTTGGCGTTAGCCTGGCTTTTGCTAACTCTCACGGTCCAGCTAATTATCGTACTAGCTGGCAAAGTTCGCTTCTCAGTCCAAATTCCCCACATGTGAATACCTTGTATTTATTATTATTTTTCACTTAATTGATTTTTAACTGAAGAGATGACTAATTCTGGTGATTTAAACTTTTCAGGTCGCCCGACGTGCAGCGTACATTAGTAGGCATTATGGTAGCGTCGACCTTATGGCAAGACTTGGTCCAAGGCGTTATCATCACCAATTACTGCCTGGAATGTCAATTGTTGACTTCTTATTTACAAATCGTTCGCGCTCGCGTTCCTGAAAAATCTATGTCACTTCAGGACGGAATGAAGGTTTGTATATTAATAATAATTATTCAAACTTGAAGCTCCGAGTGTATCTCTACTTACAGTACGCTAAATATCTCCGTACTTCGTATCTTAATTATTATTATTTTACGAGTCTATGATTTTTCGGCGAAATGACACCAGTCCAGTTGAGGTGTGCGAAAAAATTCATAGTGCAAAGTTAATTCGTATCGCTTTACTTTGAAGGTTTTTTTTACTGCTTTAGGATTATTAATAATGTACTTATATTTCTTAACATTTTGCGAACATTAGACATTTGACATTGGAAGACATTTAGAATTAAAGAAACTTAACATAACTTTAAAACAAGTATGGGTCAACCTACACCTTTCACATCGTAAGTTTCGTGTAGCAAAATATTGTTGCCTTTACTGGCGTGTTAACGTTAGCGAAGATATGAATACTTGTGTCCTTATATGTTGCATATCGTGCCAGAAATAGTTCCGAATGTGCTTTTCTGCACGTATTTACACATTCGCGTCACTCGCAAGAACAGGCTGCGAGCACTTACCTACAGGGGCGTATTGGCTCTCCCCCTTACGATTATCAATATACATGTATTATGTGATAGTGCTGCGATCGCATATTGAAAGCTTACTCCGAAGCTTAATGAAGTATCCGCGTAGACGCGTAAGCGTCCAAAGCTCGCTCAGATAAATTTGTATTTAAAGCCGTATTCCTACTGTTGTGGACGACAATATCCGAGGTTGCCCAACCGAACCGTAAAGGTAGTAAAGTTTCTTTGTGACGATTAAAGTCTGTATTTCTAGGACATCAGACTCCCCATTCGAACCCACGTAACTCAATCCCCAGCACACTCGCGTTACACAGATCAAACTCACTTATTATCAAAGGTTAGCATCAATAGTTGCCTGTTCAACGGCTGCTGCTACACTGCCCTTGTTTCTGACCTTTGCCCCCGCTTCACCTGTGCTCACCAGGTTACACGTTCTTCCCTAGCGAACACGTGCTGCCTGAGGCAACTTAGGGCTTACAGTTCATAACTCAACTTGCAAAAGGCATTTCTAAACTAAAGACAGTAAACTTCCATTCCCATCGGGAACACCTAGTTTACACCAACAATGAATTTTGTTGTGCCGAATAAAAAGTACTCGAGAAGTTTGTCGCACCGGATTTGATTGTTGGGTGCGAAGCGCTGGGCGCGAAGAAACCTTTCAGAGCAAAATGTTCTAACTTTTTCTACAGGAACGCGAAAGATAGTTGTCACGTCTGGGTTAAGAACTGGAGGAATATTAATTTTGTAACGTCGGCTACATTATATACAATAAAACTCCGATCTAAACCGATCGTTCAATGCCGCCATCTTTGGGAACTGAAGATCGCGTTTTTGGATCCCGATAGCGTTTTTCTCCACCGAAAGTCGCAAATGTAAATTAGTGAAATAGCACAAACGGCGAGAACAATTCGTCATCAGGGTGCAATGTGGAATCTTCCATCCGCAAAGATGAAAGCATTGGACATCGGTCAGGAATAGACCTAAAAAAAGCCTTACAATGTCTCTTACATCCGGGCTTTTCGTATATCCGAATCCGTCTGACACGCGGGCTTTCCGTTCGTCTGGTTTCTCATATATGCGGTGTCCTAACAGTTGAGCTACCTAGTAACAGTGCCAAGCAACCTCTCTTACATGTGGTTTTCCCTTACACCCGCGTTACATAATCTATATAATTTTTTATTCTTATAGGAACTTGTTGAGTTCCAGAAACTGCTCAAGTACCTAAATCAGTCTCTGTCGCCGGGGGCAACTGTGCTCTTGCTATTGGCTATGTACCGTGTGGTGTCCTCTCTTTTCTGGATTGGAACAATGAATTTCTGGGACCGTGGTGTAACTTCCAGTTCCGTGGCTACCGTGTTGCTGGCCTTGCAGTGGATCGCCTTAGCTTTAGCTCCTCTTATCCAAGCTACGTTGCTAACGTCCGCCGCTCGTTCGCTCCCCCGGTTGGCGCAGCAAGTCCGAGTGCGTCCGTTTGGCTTCCAGGATACCAGTCAGCAAGACCTGGATTCTTTTGTGTTGCTGCTCTCGTCTTTCGACATGAAAGCTACGTTAATCCAAGTACCTGTCCATGGGGCAATGCTTTGTTTAACTTTCTTTATGGCAGCATTATGGCTTCTCGTGCAAGGACATCTTCCTTCATAACCACGAACGAAAAAATATATATATTCCTACCTGTTGGCTCATGTGATACACAATACAGCACACCTTTTTCAAAATGTTGTAATTTATTCACGCTTTATGAATTTTTTTTTACATCTTTTTCTTTAATTTCTTTAGCTTCCGTGACAACACGGCATCCAAATCAGAGTCGCTGTCTCCGGAAGATGATTCCGAGCTGGATTTGCGTTTCGATTTCTTGTGACTTTTCGATTTCTTCTTCTTAGATTTTTTGTGTTTTTCCTTTTTAGCTTTTTTACTATGAGATCGGCTCGTGGCTTCGACCCATTCCTCTTCTTCCGCCTCGTTCTTCCGACCTTTGCTGGACGAATCGACAGAAGGCGAAGGGAGAACTGGATTCGTTGACGCCGTACTCGACTTTGGAGGAACTTTCGGCCCATACGCATCCGATGGGGCGGCGTCAATAACCGGACTCCTTTCACGGGATGGTGCTAGAGGGTTTATCAGGTCCAGATTTGCGAAAATGTTCGGTTTGGGTTGACTCCGAGGTGGAGGACTTGGTTTCGAACTCTTTTGTCGAACGGGTTCAACCTTCTTGGACTCTTCTTTCTCGTCCTCGGATTCGTTCTCGAAAATGGCCTTAAAAAGATCCATCGAGGGTCGTTCTAGTTTCTCCCCTTGTTGGTCACTGCCTTGTTCTTCACTGGCTCCCTCTTCGGTGGGCGTTTGCTTGGATTTGCCAACTAAAGACTGAGTGTCGGTAGGTTGATTCACGATCTGCTCCGGGTTTTCGCTCTGCCGGCTACCTTGTGGTGTTATAACAAACGGTCGCGAAGGCAAATCTTCGGAGGTGACTGTCTTGGGTGGTTCTATAGCCTGGAGAGCAGGTTTGGTGTTCAAATTCAGGTTATCCGGGGAATCGACGCTGAGGAAGTCGAAGATCGAATACTTGTCTCGCTTGACGGGTCGGTTCGGTCGCCGTTTCATGTCCGCTAATCTACAAATTACAAAACAACTAGTTAAACTTTAGCATTACAATGATTTTAGAGGCATATTTAAGATATCAGTTACGTTGAAGCTCTTTTACAAATTGTTACGTGATGCGTCTTCTTGAAAAGATTGCAAAAAATAAAACGTCAAAAATTACTCAGGAAATGGGTTGGGAACATTGAAACGAATGCACAGCATCCGATCCGGGTGCCACTCGCTGATTTCTCGGGTCATTTTACCATAGAGTTTCATGCGGGCTGCGTTTTTCCGTTCGTCACCGGGCTCCATTCGTTGTGGAAACATCTCTTTGACCTGATGAACCGTCTAGGTGGGGGGGGAGTGGAAAATTATGTAAAGACTCCAAAGTCCAAAGAAAACTAGAAAGTAAATAAATCAACCAACTCACCGGATCAAAAACTCCAAGCCCACCAGGTACGTTTTCCTCAACTTGGCCACCCGAAACGAACCGATTTCCAATAGCGCCCTTCATCGGCTTAAACAGCATGCTTGCACGGTCAAATTCGTTCATTTCCCGGCTTTTTTCCCATTCCGTCATTTTTAGTGGCTGCAGCAAACCAAACTGGTCTAAATTATCATTGAGTGTTAGTTTTTCTTCCAAAATTACAGCGAATAATAGTTATAGTTTATAGGTAAAAACAAGGAAAAAGGTCAAATATATACAACTGTTCCAGTAGCTCTTCGTTTTTGCACAGCCTTCATGCCGTTAATTCTAAAGACTGTTGGCCGAGTGTATGAAAATCCACATTTTGTAAAAAAAACTAAACAACGGATGATTATACTAGACCAAAATTGCATTTCGCAAATCGCTTATTTCAGTAATTTACATGTTTCATATTTTCTCTCATTTTCTATCCATCATAGCTATGTTTCAAACAACTCTCAGTGAAAAGACCACAAGCGCATTCATGTGTTTTTCTGTTCCCACATCCCATGCAGGACCGGACCGCACGTTGCATACGATTTCTGCAGGCTGAGGCCAGACATTTAAGGGTTTTGCGCTTCTGTACCGCATTGTGGAGTGACGCATAATTGGCTGCAATCAAGCTCAAGTACGCGGATATTTTTTTTAAACGTTTCCCGGTTGACGTCTCACTTTCGTTTAGAGCGAGCATCTATGCAAGCCGATACAAGCGAATTTCCGAACATTTTTCGGCTCCCTTCTTGTCAGAGGATTCACTTCAACTAGTGCCTACGTTAATTCATACAGGTTGTTCAGCATACAGTGATGCAGGCTGGTGATGAAAATAGTGTCAAACAATATTTCTCAAAACAAAACTGGCTCGACAATTCTTAAATACAAATTTGGTGAGCCTCTTGCAGGAAAAGGAACAGACAGCTGGTGTAACAACGGAAGAAAAGACGTCCAAACGAAGTGCAAAACATGACGAGCTAATTTACAACGTTTTTTCATAGAAAAGCTTCTCAAGCAGCTCCAATTTGGGCACGGATTTACCTAAGTACGTAATAATAATTTTACCTTTCTTTCCCAGGCGAGTTAATACAATATACGCCTCATAACGTTCTTGTTTAGGAGGATCTTTAACGAACGGTTGGAACCTTTCAACACCTCTGCTCATGTTCTCTTGAATTTCTTTCTTCAACGCTTCTATTTTGGCTAACGTTTCTGCATCGTGCACCTTTTCGACCAGTTTGGGTAGTTCAGAAGGAATATGCGCTGCTTTGGTTAACGCAACTGTTTTGAGTTCACTTTGCGTTTTGAGCAAAGTTCCTCGATCCGTCGCCGTTAATTTAGCATTGGAGGGTTTCTGGATTTGAACTTCCCGCAATGGA
This sequence comes from Triops cancriformis, assembly GCA_020615345.1. Classification (NCBI taxonomy): domain Eukaryota; kingdom Metazoa; phylum Arthropoda; class Branchiopoda; order Notostraca; family Triopsidae; genus Triops; species Triops cancriformis. Next base: position 49,863 of record JAHZNP010000547.1, read on the forward strand.
TAGTACAGTTCGGGTGGAATATCCCATCGCGATTTGGAAACTTTGTGAAAGGGAGCAAACTTTGGTGGCAAAGAGGGCGGAGGATAAACTTTGAATGCGAGGGGTTTCTCTTTCGCAGGCTCAAAACCCTCCACGTACGGGGAATCGTAAGTCAAAGCAGACATTTCTTTGCGCTTCTTTTCCGGTGGACCACCTAAGACGAAATCGTAACGCGACATGTCATCTTTGGCGTAAATGTCTTCATCCTCGTCCTCAAAGGCTCCTACACCGAACGCCTACGAAAAGGTTTGCAGTAAATGGTAATTTTCAAAAACCAGGGTGACGTACTTGTCCAGCGATCCTCAGCCGCTTGTTTTTGTCCGTTATGCTCAAAGTAGGCTCGAACAAAAGTTTCTTTTTATCTTTTCCGTCGGCCAAGCTGGGAACCAAGCCCACGTAACCCAACCCAAAACTGTTTTCCTTGGGTTTCACCAAAAACGGAGGGATATCGTCTGGGGCGTACAGGATTTGCACATCTAACTCGATGTCATCTTCGGATTCGTCTTCCGATTCTCCATTTTCATCTTGGTTACTGCGAGACGCTAGGTCCGAAGGAAGTAAGCAACCATAGACTTTGGTATTGGCCAGTTTTTTGGCTCGCGCTTTCTTTTCCCGCTGGGTAATGCGCTCGCCTACGCCTTGACCGGGTCTCCAACCCATGGCACGTAATAGACGAACTCCAATGGTTTCTCTGAAATTATAATTCAACTGATAAAAGGAAATGCAAAGCTCAACCCCTTTAAATTCAACTGAAACAGTGGTATTTAACGGTAAATAAACTGCGTAAAATTAAGCGCTTTAAATAATGCAATAGTTTAGACTTTCTTGTAAGAATCATAAAACATTTTCTATTAGCAACTCGTGCTGAACTTCATCCAAATGTACAGGGTGGCCCGAAAGTCCTATTACACCTGGGTTCTTTTGCTTGTAAAAAAAAAGATTGGCGCGAGGAAAACGTTCGATTTAAGTCTCCCTAGGTTCGGGACTCATATCTTGACGTAACCCTGCGGTAGACATCTTTCGGGCCTTGCGTGAAAGGCAACAATGAATTTTTAGTCGAGTGAGGGTCATGACCGATACGAGTATTTACACGGTGGAGGAAAGGCTTGTTGCCGCTGTGTGGGTCCACGAGCGGCCACAAACAGGAAAAAACATGACAAACATTATGGAAGACTTCGTAACTCGTTTTAAGAAGCCATCACC
>JAHZNP010000548.1:0-51036 GCA_020615345.1 Triops cancriformis
ATTTGTCATAATAAAATAGTACGGATTTTGTACAAGCTCATTTCTGAGGGTCTTAGGCACAAGTCTGATTCATATGTTTTGTAGTTTTTTTTTTTTTTTGGGGGGGGGGGGCGGGAGCATTATCAAATGAAAAGATCCTTTTAAATGCGAAATCTGTACTAGCTAATCCGAATATCCTTCCAGCAGTAGAAATCTTCTCCTAAAATTGAACTGTTTTTTTTAACCAAAACTGGGCAAAACTAGTGTAGTGACGTGGATAGTACGAGCACTGATTGGTGCCGATTGGTTTATTGATCACAGATAATTTGGGATTACAAAAGACTAATGAATGTCAGCGCCTTTTTAATATCTGTTGGCTGGCTCTTCTGCTCCGTCCTATTGTTCTAGTCCCCTTCATTACTAACCAGAGGACCACGCTCACTTGAGTCAGGTCAAAGTCTGGGCAAATCCAATGAAAGTAAATCGATTTCGACTAAATTAAATTCATTTCCTTTCAATGAATTGAATTAATCCAGTGCTACAACTTTTTGGATTGAACTGAACTGACTTAAGAAATGGTTGAATTTGTGGGACTGACTTCGAAAAAAATGACGTCAATTGAGAAAAAAATAACTTCAGAATTTGTCTTCCAACGTCATATAGAAGGTCTTTTGGGTCTTGAAAAACTTTGCTCCCTCTTTTCTCGAGCCACAATTCAAATTTTACGCCACTCTTTGTCTATCTTTCTCGATTTAACACTGACTTGAATTGGCCTCTATCGAAAAAATTTAAAATGATTGACTTAAAATACCGAAATTTCAAAAATGGCTTGAAACGAATTTCATAAAATCATTTAGAATCTGAACTGAATTGACTTTCACTTTCCTTCCATTTGCCCAGGTCTGTTTTCCGTACTTCTAATTAATAAGTCATCGTTTCATACTGAAACTTTTTTTATTTGCTACGATTAAACCTTCATTCGCAGCAAGTAAACCTCATGAAAGGGTTCAGTAATTGCTCAGTAGGTCTGAGACCGGTAGGTCACAAGTCAATACTGCGTTTTATTTTACATTACTTTCACCCGTCACAGAGTTTTTCTTTCGCACTAGCAACTTAGTTCCCCTAATATAAACTGACTGAAGCACGTTTGAAACGACCACACGTGTATTTGTCCGTAAGAGATGGGAACAAAACAACGCTGAACCCTAATTGGCTTATCTACTTTAGTTTTGCTGAAAAACTGGGTACGTTTCGGCACTTTTCCTTCCTTGGGGGCCCAAATCGTCAGGAACATAACTCATCAGGATAATTAGGAAGACTTAGGCTGACCAGCGAAAAACTACTCCATCTGTCGAAGCGGAATTCGCCTTTTAGGTCAAGGTTCATGGTTCAGGAACACGAAGCTAAACGTATTTTATAATTTCTAATTAACGGCACCCAGGAAGCGAAAAATGCAAACGTCCCACCGATGACACCTTGGCAGTCCAAAACGTGCCAACTGGGAAGTTCAAGGAAAACCGTGTAATAGGCTGTTCGTAAAATTTCGATGGGAATTTCGCAGCCTTGAGTTTGAAGACGAGTATTTTTTTTTCTAATAAAGAACAGGTCGCGCTAACAACCGACATGATTGTAACGCACGCGAAGAAGTTAGTAGTGACACGTAACAAGTGCCACATTTGGTTAACACATGTCATAGCCCTGCGTCCGTCCGTGTATGCGGTATGTCATGTCCGGACATATTCCGACCAGTCATTTGGTATTATCTCACAAATTGGATCGCGGTGCTTTTGAACGCAATACTTACACTCGCTTCAAATGCAGAACAACTTTCCAATTCATTTGTTCCGATACTTTTTGCACAATCTCCTTTCACATCAACGAAATTCCACATTCTTTAGCAACTATTCGCTTGAATAGGATTTTTGCTGCTTAAGTTATGCGTCAGCTTCCTCCCTTCCTTTTCCTTGCAGAGTTTCCATCCTAGAACTACTACTCTCGCAATAAAAAATTATAGTTCATAACAAAGTCTGTAGTTGCAATACTATTCAAAATTAATTCTTCTTCATTATGGCAGTATTTTTTGAAATTTTAATACAGAATTATTCTAATAATAATAGTTATCCCAAATTATTAAATACTGTATTATTGACTTGTTAATAATACTAACTTACGTTAACAATATTAGCTTATCGTTAATAATATTCAGTACGATTTTCGGCAATGATATTCACTAAAACTTATTAACGAATCAAAATGAAATTTAAACTAGTAGCTTTTATTAAGTAAATATACAAGATCAGGTATTCCAGATCTGCCATGAAGCGACGAAAGGAAAGAAAACCAAATGTGAACAACTGCGAATTTCAACGAAAAGAAATTGAGATATTGATCGCTCTCGGAACAGGAAGAAATGTACCAAACTAGACAAGAATGTGTCCTTCTCTTGTCATTTGCCTCCGTTGTTTCTACAGTTTGCAAATCACGCATACCCATCACGCACATTGCAAGCATACACGCCTCGGCCCCGAAAACCAGACCCATTTACACAGCGAGGTTAAAAGCCAAGGTTGTTGTGTTTTTTTACGACGGCCTTTGTTCTTCAAACATTATAGCCACTCATCGAAAAATCACCCTGAACGCACAATCCTTATAATCACGGAAGAGTCCTGCCTCCCCTATTAGCTCCACACTCGCAATTTGCATCCCATCTTGGCCAAGTTTCAGAACAATGCCGACAATTAGTCGCAACAATGCAAAGAGCTCTACTTCGCAGAAAGGCCACACCCAACGTGCAAATCACGCGGACTCCGTGTCCTTCACGGTAGCCAGACCTCACTCATTCCTATGTACGCGCGCATATGACAACGTACCCTACAAGGCTACAACCCGTACCCCACGAACAAAAACTGCGAAATCAATAATTCCATTACGACTCGAGTTTGCTAAAAAACACACTTTCGTTTCAAAGTTTCCTGGTGGGTTCCGCCTTCCCAAACAGGACTACGTTGACAAGAACTTCCAACCTCGCCGGATCAGCGCAAAAACATCAAATTCGCAAAAGGACATGACAGCAAAAACTGTACAAAAACTCTTTTTTAACCTCTAGTGATTAATTAAAACCTTATTTCAGGTTCGGCGAACGTTTGACTATACGTAACCTTTGCGGAAATTGAGTACGCCAGGACACGTACGCACTGTACCCGCATCGCCCTTAGTACCGCCGTACAAAATTTCCTTATCGGTTCGCATGCGAATACATACGGAAGCTGAACGCATTTATCACGAGATTCAAGGCAACCACGGGCTTCTCTAGCTCATGTAGCCCAATGTGCGTTGTAATTATTTTTCTCTATTTTTTCCTTTCCGCATTCCCAAATAGGACCCTCTCGTATATTAAGCACGTCATATCACTTGAACGTCGTAAACTGCGGACAAAAAAGCTAGACGTAAAAAAGACACGACAGAAACACTAAAGTGTAAAAACTCCTTAATTACATACTGTGATTAATTGCCCCTTACATATAAAGTTCCCCCATGAAGTCCTTGGTAGCACAGAAACTCGGACCGGCCATGTGATACTGGTACTGATTTTTTTAAGATTGAGTCTAGGACTCATACAAGACTGATTCCCTATACAATTGGGGCGATAATTTAACGCGGATTTTGATCTAGGTCGGGAGAGGTTAATTGAAAGCCTCAGGGCCAGGGTAAGGATACACGTTCTAGGGTCGTGTCGTCGGTTTTGGATATTTGTTCGGTTTTTTTACTGGTTGATGTTCGATAAATTTGTCCAGTAGTTATTTCGAGTTCCGGGGCCTACAGCTATATCAGTTGAGGAGATCTTGCACCTATGACGAAATCGAAGGGACCGGACATTTTTTTCGTCTTAACCGAATTGCGTCTTAACCCTATCATGCGAAAAAGAAAATCACTTAAGTCGCGATAACCGATAGTGTTCAAGTTTATACCCCCAAATTGGTAGTTTATTGCATTATGAAGTAATTAAGTTTGTATTTCCGTTTATAACATTTAACATACGTATCCATTAATTCATAAAACAGACTAAATTTTGTGTAAAAAAAGGCAGAGATTTTCTTTTGTGGTGTTTTTTTTTATTACCATGTTGTCGACATACTCGTCCAGCGTTAAAACTACTTAAAATGTGCGCACACATTTGAAAAAGTGTCGCAATCCTGACGTAGCGCGTACAGGAACTGGAAAATCGACATCATCGTCAACGTCACTCTTCTTCACATTTTTAAAAACTATGCCGTTTCTTTTCTTGTAGCGTTCCACCCAAACTGAAATTCGTAGTTCCCATTTACGTTGCATACACACTAGCTTCTCGATTAATACAGGTTCTGATACGGGAGCGTTTTGTGATCTAGCTTACTTAACCCAAACAAGCAACGCAGACTCCAAATCTTCGTGTTTTGCATTTCTTTTTCTTTTCTTATGTCTCGAACATACTCCGTTCATTGATATTGCTATAATTGCGCCTCTGTTCTTTACAATTGTTGATAACGTGGAATTAGCGATACCGAACTCTTGACAGATGTCGATTTTCGATCTTCGATTTTCATCTACTGCCTTAAGAAACTCCACTTTTACTTACTGGATGCAGAGAACGTAATCCGGGGCGTTCAAGCCGAAAAAAAGCTAGATTGTCGCTCTTCTGAGACGCAAAATTTCGTCTTAACCGATAGTATTTTGTCAGGACCAGAGTATTACTTCCTTTTAACCGATTTTTCGTCTTAAACGCTTCCGTCTTAAGCGGTTTCCACTGTATTTCTATTTTGGGTAGGCTTCGGTCCGGTAGCGTTATTTTCTCACTGTTACGTAGTTTTGATCAGATCAATGGTTGGGCTAAAGGTTAACATGTTTCAATTACATTACAGGCCAGTATTTGATATTTATACAACATACCTGTACTGGCCACATGACCAGCTTGCCATGTCGTGACGGACACATACGGAAGCTGCAAGTGCTCGTCACGAGCTCCAAGGAAACTTGTACAATTTCCAGTTCACATACCCGTCTTGGCTGCGAGATAAATTTCCCTTAAGACATCTGACCTCTGAGAGTCACTCGCTCACCAACTCGGAAAAAGTAAAAGTTTCCATGAATTGAACTTCCTCCTTTCTTCGCGTCAACGCGACTTTCATGCTTTTCCAAACTGGCGCAATTCTCCAATTAGGGCCTATTTTCACTGAGGTACTAAGGGCGTAAGGGTGTCCTAAGGGTGTCCTAAGAGAGGGAGGGGAAATCAATGGCCTTTCCCGGGCTCAACCTAACTTTTCCCTTCGAAAGAAGGGGGCTGGGCTATGGTGAGCGCTGTAAACAAATGAAGAGCATGGTGAGCTATTTTTATAATCAGTTTGACTCCACCTTTTCTCAGTGAATGATGAAAAGTAGCCCCATAGATGCGCAGGATTAACATTTCTTACGCCCTTAGTACCTCAGTGGAAATAGGCCCTTACACTCGGCTAATACGTCAACCCCGGACAGCATGCTCTCTATTGTCATGCCGGAAACTCCCACTCATTCTATTTTAACACAAGTCTAGAGTTTGTCCATCATTTCTCTGACAACTTGTCAATACTTATAAAATCACCACTCCCTTCATTCAAGTACGACAAATTCTCTCCACAACCAGATAGTCGTTTATTGTAGTAGTACTTAAATTCTATTTTCTATACTATATTATTATCAAAATACTATTTTTTTATACTCATCCAGTAGCATCAAAACAATAATGGTCCAACAAATGATTGACAATCAAAAAGACGTCTGCGGACGTAGAGCCCCTTTTGTGTCATTCGATCGCTAGCCAGAACGCCACGAACAGGTGGATCGTCACAAGGTTCAGGCTACTGCCGTCGTAACTAGACGAGAAGGGCAGCGGGGCCTGGATTAACTGCTATTTTTGACGCCTAACTTTTTATAGCGTGGTAATACTATAACCCAACTAAGCCAGGACCTAATTTACTAAAAGCTAACTTACTATGTCGTTTCTTCCGGGCCCTTTCTACAGTACAAGCCCTCTTACCCGTCCTGTTAAGCATCGGACCTTGTTAACGCGGACTGCCGGTTAATCCGGAAAAACCTACCTACTAAATAAGTATTTCCTATCTGTCGAGCTTAGCTGAGCAACGCTGTGCAGCGGCGTGTAAAACTGTCCATTTTCCAAAATCATGGTTGGCTAAATGGGAATTCTACTGTATCCCGAATTTACTAACTGCAACCTAGATTTCTATTACAAGATTATACTACCTTGTTCACTAGCGCTATGCTTCCCATTGTATAGTCAATGCTCCCTTCATAACCGCGCATTCACGCTGAACGCTCTAACGCTGAATACCAGCAACAGTGAATTCTCCTACCGCGGGAGCTGAGACGCTGCCGAACATTCTGGTTACTCTCGGCCACCGCGAATGTTTGCGTTGCGGTAGTAGCGAGGTAAAATCGAACATTCTCCTGCATGAGCACTCTGTGGGGCAACAGACATTCATTGTTGGTACAAAATCGAGAGCCTTTAAAATCTGGGTTGGCAAAATCCGAGTAAATGCTCTACAACTAATTTCTTAGCTACAGCCTACAATTCAATGCTAGCTGTATTACCTTAATCGTTCACACTATGCCTCCCATGGTGAACCCTTCCTAAACACACACTAAAGCTGAATCCAGTCAGCAGTGAATTCTCCTACTACTGGAGCTGAAACGCTGCCGAACTTTCTGGTTGCTGTCTACCACAACGAATGTTCGCGTAGCGGGGGCAGCGAGGGTTGTGGGAGTCAAACAGAAGGTTTTTGTGCAGGGGAGCTCGCTGAGGTTATGGACATTCATTGTTGGCAACAATGACTGCTCGCCTAGCCTCGCAGCTGCACACAACATGGGAGTGGCGATGGAGTAACTTAAGCTTCGGTAACACCGATCGTTCCCATTCAAACGCCAACAGTATACTCGTACAACGATGGAGTATTCGTGTCGCAAAGTTCGCTTACAGCTATGTAGGCTAATGCAAGAGAGCTCTGCACATCAAGCGAGAGTTGGAGCGTGGTTGATTTTCCAGCGCCCAAGATTGGGTCAAATTCTCCCATGTCACGTTTTCACCCCAAAACTTCACGTCCGAGACATATTATCCCATTAGATTACCTACGTGGTGTACACCTTTCTTCCTGACAGCTCACATGCACGACTTTCACTTTCTAAGCGAAGGTCCCCCACAAAGGTTAATCCCGACCATTATTTGTGTGAAGCGACAGAAAACCTTTGGTCGTGAATTCTTGCCGGGCGAAAATTCAGATTTCTAAACTTTTTCATACTCACGCATGGAAAGCATAGCAGCATTACATTTTCCTTTTTTTTTAGTTCAGCTCATTCCGTCCTCAGTTTCTCCTTCGTGACGGACCACGAATTGTATGCAAATTGCTGTACCTGAGATTTTCTAGACGGTAACCGTTACTTGAGTAGTAACCATCATCGTTAGCGTCTGGGACTAGGTAACTTGTAACGAGTCATGAACTAATTAACTGCCCCTCCTCGTAAAAGAAAAACAAATGGCTCTTCTGGAGCCTCGAGGCGCTACTACCACGACGACCGTGGATTGTTACAAGCAGAGCTGGCCAAATTCAATTCCCTGGATTGACTTTGCCTAAAATTCAGTTCGTTCTCATCTTAAACTTTATTCCTTCTCATTTACTTACATTCAATAAATTCTTATTGAATTGGATTCAAAATTCGATATATATTCTTGCACTTGAAATGAATTGGTCTACGGTTTAAAATTTTTGAAATGAATTTGAAACGACTTTGTAGGACTTGACGTGGAAAATAGTAACTGATTTTAAAAACGTACTTCAAAATTTTCCCTGTGATTTCAACGCTGTGCTACTTTACACAGAAGGAACACATATCGGTCTTAAAAACTCATTAGCGCTGCTTTTGTTCACTCTTCCCTCGGAGCCGCAAAAGAATATTGACGTCACTTTTTCTTTTGCTTACTTTATTTAACTTTGACTTAACTAGAAAAAAGCTGGAAATTAACTGAATTGACTTTAACCTACGAAACCGCAAATGACTTGCTTTACATTTGAACAGTTGAAAAAGTTTAGGATGGAATTTCAGAATATCGTTTTGAATACACTCTGAATTTCACTATAGCTGGATTTGCCCAAGTCTGTCTTTTTTTTTTATTTAAACGCCTTCGTATACCTAGCCTGTTGACTACTACTTTTATCGAACTTGCTTTATTGTTACATACCGTTGGTTTCTATAGTGCAATGTAATAAAACACATCTACGCATATGGAAAAGCCAGTGCCATTCCATCACTTAAAAGTTGGATTTTGCATTTGCGATATCTGTGCAAGAGATTGAGGTGAGAGGAGTTGTATTTACTTTCGTTTTTTTATTGAATTAAGAAAAGCTTCAGTAGACATTGTTGTGGGATCTTATAAAGTTGTAAGCGCACGCAAAATTTAACGGTTCTGCTTAAAATTGTCACGAGTTTGTACGTCCTTGTTACATAGCCTTCAGTGAAATAATTAACGGGGAAGTCCTTGTTTGGTATCCTATATCGTTGTCCGTTTTTTTTCTTTAGGAAACTAGGTGTCGGGAAGTGCATTTTTCTTGCTTGAATAAGCTTGGATAACACAGTTCTTGGTATTTTGGTTTCAATTGTGGGTTTCACTTGAAGGCTTGCGTTCAAGAGTTTAGGAGAACTAGTAATTTTGCTCCAGATGTCACTCGATTCTTGTAGAATACCTTCGTTAAAAGCTTCTGCTTTTTCCTAGACATTCGGGGCTTTTTGCAATTTTAGTTCTCCAATTCGTGTTCCGGCTTGTTCGGCGTGAGATGTCTATCTTGTCTTTTCCTTAAAATATCGTGGACCATTGTTGCCGGTTTAGTGACTCTTTGATATGTCGAACCACGCTAGGTGGCCGTATCGTGTTTGCTTATTAAATCAATTGTAGCTCGGAGTAATGGTTGGTGGCAATTGACTCCTATGCTTCTTTGACCAATCTGGTTAATTCTTTGTAGAATATTGTTGCATTGAGCAGCTCGGTAATAACGCGTATTGTTGCCTGCAGAGTTTGGAATCGTAATGTACCCCAAGGTGTCTTACTGTGGCTTTCCGTTTTATTGGGGTTGGGTCCCAGGAGTGGGAGTTCTTGCACTTCTTCGTTCCTCTTGAACGAACTAATATATTAGTTCGTTTTTTTAAGAATAATTTAATTTGAATGTCTTTCCCCGTTTGTCTAGCGCTGGAACATTATTAGCCAGCAAATTAACGTTCCCTAGGATTAGGGTTCGTAGCCAGTTAGATCTTGCTGTTTGGATACCGCAGAATATTATTCTTCCTTTAGTAGTATACCATTCCCTTCAACGACATGACGAGTGTATTTTGGTTCTGTTACTATGCTGTCGAGCACTACGCCATATATCACAGGTATGTCGAAGAGTCGTCTCTTTCTTAAGTAACGTTACATGCGAAGTTTCTTCCCCATTCGGGCAATAGCCAATTGTCAATCGCTGGCGACGTTGAAATCTGTCGTCCAGGCAACGTAAAAAAAGTGAATTTGTGATGCCAAGATCGCTGAGCTTTCACCGAAGCTCCAGGGGGAACGGATGTAGAAATACGATTGGCAGAAAAATAAACCGAGTGTTTCGTATGGAATGAAAATTAACGGAGCAAATCGGCCCTAATATGCTCCCAATAAAAATTGTTGTCTCTTTCTGAGGTAATGACGTCTATATGCGCCGTTTCTTCCACATTCGACAGTCAATTGCCAATCGGTGGCGACGTTGAAACTTGACGGCCAGGGAACGTAAAAATAACAACACTAATTTGCGACTTCACGACTGCTGAGCTTTCACCGACGCTCCGGGGAATGGATACAGAAGGTCGACTGGCCGAAAAACTAAGCCGAGTGTTTTGTATGCAATGAAAATTAACGTAGGTAACCGGCGTTACATAAGCCTCAAACAGAAAATATCAACGAGCACAGGTACGTCGAAGAGTCGTCTCTTTCTGAAGTAATAACGTCTCCATGCGACGTTTCTTCCACGTTCGGGCAACAGCCCATTGTCAATCGGTGGCGACGTCGAAATATTAAGTCCAGGCAATTGTGTGTCACCACAAGTAAATTTGTGACTTCCAAGATTGCTGATCTTTCATCGACGCTCTGAGAATGAATGTCGATGGTCGATTAGCCGAAAAATTAAACCAAGTGTTTTTGTATGCAATTAAAAAAATGTATGTTAATGGACTTTAGATAAGCTTCGAATAAAAATTCCAACTATATTCATCCTATTACCAAACCAGGGCCCAGAATGTTGTCTCTTCGCAATGTTCGCTTGACTTGAAAGCGAAGACACCTTTCAACGTCAGCGACATAAATTCAACTATTTTTCGACCATATTGTGTTACTTGGGTAGTCCTAGGTATCGAACGGGTAGGTTTAGGGAAATCGTCGTTTCAGCCACGTGAGAGTTGTCAATTGCCAGGTTGGTGATTCCTTGAGAAGTGTAAAAGTTCGGTTTTACTTTGGCTGAATTTTCGGTGAACACCGTTATTCCATTCTTCCAGTGACTTTGTCGTGTTTGTTAATAGTTTAGTGTTGACTTTTCCTTTGGATCCAGTGATGGTAAGAGTCTGGGCGTTTTATTTATTTTTTATTTACAACCAGCGTGAGCATTTGCTCTTTGCGGCGTATCTAAACGGTACATACAAGACTAGTAACACAAACCATACTGACATATGACATAGCACATACCGACCAATTATAGCTGACTATAATGTGGCCATTTCCTCCTTGAGGATGGACATAGCACTTTTTATGAAAAAAATATTCCTGGGTATGCTTTAGCGTTACGGAGAAAAAGTTCGGCATTGAAATGGATCCTTAAGTTAGAGAGTTCTCTTAATAGTTTCGCTCTTGTTTTGTTTAGCCATCTGTATTGAAAAAAAATTGTGTTGAAGGTCTTGCCTGATGTGGACAGCGCATGAGCACAGAGGTTTATCTACTTTTTTATTCTATGGAGGTAGTCCAATGTTGGAAAATGTGCACATCGTAGTTGAATCATAGTAGATATTGTGAACGTGTCTAAGTTTGCCTTACAGGTCGGTTTGGGGTCGGGAGTTATGTCTAATTTTTGGAGTGTAGAGGGGTTTTCATTTCATTTTTTTAATCCATAATTTGCGAAAAAAATCTTAAGTTCTGAGCTATTTAATTTACTTGAACTTGGGAGATTCAAAGGCGACATATAGGTGTTTATTCGACTTGAACAAGGAGCATACCTAGGATGCTTGGGAATGACGTTCAATTCGGATAACTGGGGTTGTTTGGTGAGTCCGTATTTGGTAATTCGTAGTTTTGCCATAAGCTCTAGAGGGAACATATCACTTTCGACTTCAAGTGCTGTTGTTGGGGATGTTTTAAGAGCTCCCGTTATTGAAATTAAAGCTTGGCGATGAATATGTTTGAGCGGAGACGAGTTAGCTATATTGAGATTGCACCAAGCCGGCAGTCCATAAAAGACTTTTGAATATACCGTTGCTAAAATAAGTGTTTTTAGTTGATTATTTCGTATTGCTTTGCCTATACTGCTTTGCCCTTACTGCCGGTCTGGGCCTTATTACCGTGGATGGTTATGAGAAAGGGGGAATTTCCAAAATTGCCGCGTTTTGGAGGTGAAAAGGAAAACCAGCCCAGGTGGAGATGTCAACGCGTTCTTCTGTCCTAGTACGTTAAGCATGTATCAATGCTACGTTCGTGCGCTTGATGAAAGCAAAAGTGTCGTTGGCCAAGCCAGCACTTGTTTTCGCTTTCGCTTGTTTCACAAGAACCAGCTCGGTACCTGCGCTTCATCTTCCCAACTTTCTTTGTTTCATTGGACGAGCTTCTGGTCCTCAACTAGGTAGCGAAAGGATAAAAAGAAGATAAAGGGAAAAAGAGTCGCTGTTGGGTGGCCACCGGAGCTACCGCGCATCTCAGGAGAAACCTTCGCCGTCCAGCGACGCTGCTAATACCAGTTAAGCTGCGTTTACACCTGACCGGTCCAAAATCCAGCGCAGTATATTACTCGAATTAACAATTCCTGGTGCGACGCTCACAACTGATTGACGTTTAAATCAACAGTAACGTTTCAAGTTACATACATTTCAAATTGTAAAAAAAAAAATTCTTTGAGTTTTATCCACGCTTTTAATCACTTGTCAAATTCAGGAAAAATGAACGAACTTAATTTATCCATAGAAAATTCACCTGAACAGGCCAAATGCACGTAATTTAATAGAATTCAGATTCAGAACATTTCAGGTCTATCAATGCCGACGAATTCACGTATAATTTAAATATTTTAGTAAAAGTCTTGTCAAAACTTCTCGGTTGCATTTCACGTGCATGTTAAATTCGATTTGGATTGAAACATCGGTTCAATTTTTTACTGGATCTGACAATAAAACGATAAAACTCGCTATAACTGAATTTCGAAAGAACTGACTTAAGAAAAAGTTCAGTTCAGTTCAGTTCCAAAATGTACACGGAAAAAATTTGATTCACAATTCAATTCAATGAATCAAATTGAAGTCAAATTCAGTTCAGAGGATTGAATTTACAAGATCGAAAGGCAAAATAATGAATTCTATGGCTTCGACTTCATTATCTGCGAGAAACGTGCGTTATCCCGCTATTGAAAAGAGCGGAAGCCGCATTGAGCATGTGAACTGAACATCGTCACCAAAAATGACTGTCTTTAAGCGGTGGAATAACTCGAGAGAACGGTAAGCGTCTCTTTGAACATTTTACGCAATCTGAACTTATGTTGAATGCAAAAGACCCCTGTCGAAGACACCGCAATTAGCACAGATTAGACAATTTGCTAACCACCTTCGAGACTGTTTCATCAACACGGACCGTTCGATGGAAAGAAGTTGGGCTGCAAAAGAAAACAACGACAAGGCCATGCTCGATTGTGAAGAGTTAACACAGAGATTAAATGTTGCGAAACATGAGAAAACAATTCTTTTTTTTTCCGCCAATAGGGAAAACCGGCAATAGCTAAGCTTGCTTTGGTGGATTATGAAACTAAATAAAAAATTGGCCATAGATTGTCTCCTTTTTAAAAAACTCTGGACCGTTTCCCAGTCTCTCAATGTAAATTCCCATTCTACATTCACATAATTTCTGCGGAACATATCCCCCGTGAATTAGGCGCTTTGTACAGGATATTCTTCGATACCTATCTAGGACAACAGAACGACACGGAACCCACAAACTTCTCGTCTTACCCTACACAAAATAAGAACACTAACCCCCAATATCCACGCCGAACGACTTAACCAGTGACAGACCTAATTTGGCCAACTCGCTACACGAAAATTATTCTATGGTCTACCAGCGTGGTGCAATTTCCAAGTCGTCAAATTCACCTGCTTTTGGAACATCTGCATCACCGCGACTTTTCTCCGAAATCATCACCCATGGCTTGTTGAGAAGTCGGAAAGGGAATTCAATGATTAAGCTAAATACCTCGAGACCTAACCGACTCACAAAACTCACCAAAACCATGTCACGCTCCCATAAAGTTAACGAGTAATTTTTTCATCGAATTCATCTCCAATGCAGTTCAATGAGCTGATTTGCTTTTAAGTCCATTCAATTCAATAAAAAATGTATCAGTGAACACAATGAATTTAAATTCAATGAAAACGGACTGAACGTAAGTCTACTTCAATAAAATGAATTGAACTTACGTGAAATTCAATAAATATGAATTTAATTTAGGTCAAATTTACTCAAAATGAGTGGAACTTAACCATGATTCAATTGAAATAAATTGAACTTCTGTCAGAATCAATTCAAGTGAATTGGGTTTAGGTCCAATTCAACGAAAATGATTAAATCTAAGTCAAATTCAATGAAAATGAACGACATTCAAGTGAAATTCAACGAAACCGAATTGAATTTAGGTCAAACTGAAAAAAGACAAAATATAAGACAAATTCAATGAAAATGAACGAAATTTAAGTCAAATTCAATTCAATGAATTAAATTTGGGCCAACTTCAATTCAACGAATTAAATCTAAGTCAATTTCAATGAAAATGAATGGAAATCGTCAAATTTAATTCAATGAATTAAATTAGCCCAGCTCTGGTTTCAGATCAAGGCAGCCAAAGAAAGACAGCCCCCTAAACCCCCACTTTTTGAATTTCAGTTCCCAACGTAGGCTCGCGCCTATTGTCGGTTTCATTTAGTTAGGTACAATTAAAGGTATCAGCTTCACTCATCAAACTTAACAACAATTAGGGAGGTAGGGAGTAAAAGGAAACCCCCACTTGAAATCTCTCGAATCGTTTGTCCAATTCCCCAACTCAACTCTAAACGCTGTTCCCTCGCTTATTTGAAGACAATTAAAAAAAAAACGCCTCTGTGTCGTGTCGTGACCCACTCCGAGCCACAAAACGGTACCGAACTCGATTGTCTTTCCCCGCCAAAAACCTCGACCACTGTAGCCCTAAAAAAAAGACAATCTTACTATTGAAATTCCGACCTTTTCGTTCGCATTTAGCACAAAAGTGTTACTGAAGGGGCAAACGACCGCCGCACCCTTTTGCCAAAAATCTTTAACGCAATTAGCGTCCCCTGTTTTTGCCAAGCAATTTACTTGTTGCACAACCCGCCCATTACCGAATTCTGCACACCTGTCCTAACGAAAAAAGAGCGTGTGAAGAATTCCTATTTTTGTCCACTCGGAAATGACGATTTTCTTGGACCATTTTCTCTTTCCCTTTCCTTCGGACTCCAACCCACCCAACAAAAGTGAGACAAATTAAGAAATAATCGCACAACAACAAAACAAAATAAGAAAATACAGAACGAAAGGGCAAGTCAATGAACACAACAAACCCCTTAGCTCCGCCCCCTTCCCGAGCGGTCAGTTGGTACAATTCATATCCAGATTGCCCGTCCGTTCCCGTGTAAATAAGAAAATCTGCAAAAAGTGGAAACATTGTGAAAAGTGGGGGAAAAAAAGCGCTCGGAAACCTGAAGAAAAACCTTGATCCATATCTGAGGGCAAATTTCCCACGGCTACGCCCCATGCATCGCCTTTTCTCCTTTTTTTATTTTTTCTGGGGAGATCGACACTCGCAGCAATTACAGCATCGATCAAGTCCCATTACTTAACAGCGAAAAAAAGCTTTATCACTTTATACATACGAACGTGAATAGTGATCTCTTTTTCTCCTCCCACAATGCTTAGTCACGATATTTCGTTCTCGGAACCCCTTTCCATCCCCGAAAGAAATCTCTCAGAAAGCCAACCATTCTCCTATGCTCTAGTTACGACATCGTTCATAAATCTGCCGGTACTTAGAGGTTCCTGATCTGATCGGAGGCCACTTCTCTCTTTTCTTCTGACAATTCACTTTCTTTCGCGCTTCGTTACTAAAATATGGTGACCAGAAATAGGTTCACTGACCAATATATTACAAGACAACAAGTCTTGTTTTCTTTTTTATCGAGTAAAACACGAAATAATTGGAGAAGGTGATCTGGCTACCAAATATAGTCTATAAAAAAGCGGTAACTCAAGTTAATACAAACAGACACACCAAGAGGAAATTGACTTTCTATCTGCGTTCTGCTAAGGGCACTTACCCTCTTTAACTTACCAGAATTTTCGATTGATTCACCTGGGAAATTCCAACATCGAATTTGCGTACTTCTAAATAATTTTCCTGACTGTAAAGGTTAGTGGCTCACATTGCCAGGAAAACGCGTGCAACACATTCGCGAAAAACGTCTTTATTAGTAATTTTACTGATCCGAAATATTTCTGCTCCTTTTTTTCCCGACACGTAAGTTAAATGTTTAAGTAACGTTTAATGCTAACTTATATTCCATTGGGAACTATCTAGTCCAAAGTTTCATAAGTTAAGCTCCTGACAAGTCAACGAAATTCCTCAAAATTAACCAAGATGTTTATGTTGGGTATATCCCAAGCGATATACTGTGGATAATACGAATTAAATCGTTACTGTCAAAACTGATTGAAGAATCTTTCAGGACATTACTTAAGAAAAGGCGTCAGAAATTGTGTAAGGTGTTATTTAAGAAATTGTGTAAGAAGTTATTTAAGAAATTGTGTAAGAAATTATAAAAAAGTGTGCCAGAAATTATTTAATGAAATTAATTGTTGAATTTATAAAGATATTGTGAAGACATTGTTGAAGATAACTCTCCTATAATTACACTAAAAGCATCGGGCGTCGCGAGCTTAAGCGTGGGTTATGACACGTTAAGAACCTAGATGGCGTTATGGTGCGTGTAATGTTCATACATGCAAGTAATTATATCACTCTAAAACGTTCGCTAAATTCGTATTGCGAGTTAAAGTGCACTAACAGCACTTTTATCCGGTCTACAGAGAACAGGCCTTTGGTTGGACCACGAAAAGCCGCATAATCTGAAAAGTACGCTAACAGTACAACTACGTTGTTGACTAAGATGTATTGATTTGATTACAACCTAGTTTTGCTAAACTTTATTACATTACGTCTTATTATACGAATATTATTTCTGTATATTATTTTAAGAATCGAAATTAGGTCACCATTAGAATTGCACACATTGTAAACTGTCGAAATTGTAAATAGTAAAAAGTATAAACTTTTTAAAAAACTTGAAGAAAATTATTGAAAGAGAACATTGCAAACACTGTATTTTTTTATTTATATGCAAACGTTGAAAATTCGCAAGTACAAAAATGCGTACAATTTGAAAAACAAAAAGAAAATGGTACAAAGTTATAAAAGTTGACAAAATGTGACGAAAAATAGCATCAGGAAAAAAAAGAAAACTGTGAGAATTTTGAAAAATATTAACAATTCGTTACAGTTTTAAAAAGGGTAAAAATTTGTGAAGCAAATATATGTAAAAAGGTTAAAAACGTGTCGAAATGTTATTTTTAGCGACTTCTAAAATTATCACTAAATAAATTGTAAACAATTCTAAAAATGTGTAAAATTCCACAAAAAGTGGTCAAACGCGAAAAACGTTAGAATTTCTTGACCTAATTGGACTTTTACTGCCCAACTATCCATCCATGACACGAGATGTATTGAGTTCACTCTCTTGACACGGTCTTGCTTTAGCAACAGCAAATAGCTATGAATCAAACATCGGAAAAAGAAAAATAGCCCTCGATTTAGCCTTCTTTTTGCAGTTCTTCTTACACAGTAGTAAACCAACATAAAGCTCCCAACGTTTTTCCACCATGTATGTTGACTCCTATCGAAAACCCAACTTTAGAACACCTCACCTTGTGATAACCATCAGAAAAAGCCTACAAAAGTCGTGTTTGGGTAAACTGACTACGTTCCATGCAAAAGGATTTTTTTTAAAAAAATAAATAATATATATTTTATTCTATTTTTATTTTATGATATTGTCACGTGTTAAACACCCAATGTTTAAAATTAACACGTGTCAGGGGGGGGGGTCCAGAACGGTCAGTAAAAGACACAGTAAAAGTCTAACGAAGGGATAGATGTATTTAACAATTTTCACGTCTACTCTTCAACACTTCCGTATACACTTCCATACACACAAGCAAGGTCAACGCAATAAAAGAATGCTAAAAATAGCTATAGTATACAAATTTTCATCTCAATATTTTTATATTATGTTCCATATTTGTTTTATTTATATTAAATTTTTATGGACATTTAATTTGTTTCTTTTTATTCCGTTAGCTGGAGAAATCAAGACAACCGGAAACGCACCTCCGAACTTCTCTTCCAGGCCCGAGTCATCACACGTCACAAGCCCCTCCTCACCCCACGTGAGAAAAAATAAATACCACCGGCCATTCCACCCAAAAACCTACCGCCTCCTCTCTAGGCCTAAATACCTCAAAACCCTCCACATATAATATTGTTAGCCACCGAAAGACCCAGAGAAAGCTCTTCCTTTCCCCAATGCTCCGATCACTTCTCTTCAAACAATAGTCCTCGCGCAGTTGATTGTTCCAAGGAAAAGCTCATTTCCGGCATCTCGTCTTTCCCTTTCATTCCCTGGCGAAAGAAAGCTTCACGAAATCGTCCAGAAAACGCGAAAGCGCCCCGTTTCCCCCCTTCATTTGTCAGCCCGTTGGTACACTGGTACGCACCGCATCAATTTTTACCATACAATCGTACCAGTTTCCCACCTATCAGCCTTAATAGCCGGTTTTGCTCTACTACTCATGTGTGATTTTGGCAACCGGTGCTAGAAACACCAACACTTCCGCATTATAATCTCCCTGTTTTACAAACAAAAACTACTCATAAAAGAAAAAAGGCAAAAGATAAATTACAATAAAAAGCGAAAGAAGAAAAAGAAAAAAAACAGAAAAACTATGATAATGTGCAGCCCCCTTTTTGGGAGTTTAAACGATATCTCTATTAGAAATCGATACTGGCAGAACCTGATTACCCTTTGGCACTGCATTTCCCCGCTCTCTTTTTCTTCCTTCACCTGTGCTGCCACTGGCACCTCCCCCACCTTCTCTCTCTCTCTTTCCCGTCTATTCCGCCAAGTGAAAGTTTCTTCTCCCCCCGTTTCTCTCTCACTCGCGGCTCGGCCGCCAGAGTGCCTCCCAACGCGGGATACGGATCGCCTCCGGAGGCTGGTACCTTTTCCCCGTAGTCTGACGGGGTCCATAAGCTTCGGTCCCCACTCCGGCTACGAATCAGTAGCTCTTCCGACGCGGCCCAGCTCGCAACGGCCCGCCCACGGACCGTCGCCTTCAAACTGTGTGGACACTTGAATTCCGTTTCATGTTGGATTAATTCCTTGATTGCTTCAGTTCGTGTTAATTTCACGATTCGAGTCAACTTCCAGCGTTAAACACACCGAAATTTGCCTAAATTATAATCGGCTTTTAAATCGCGAGAAAAATTAGCGCCAACGTCTTGTGTGAAAATCGGAGATGAGGAATGGCGAGTGGGTCTGATTCAGATTTGTTCCTCAGAACTATAACAGTGAATTGAATCAGTGTTTAACCTCCTAGTAATTTCGTTTCAAAGTTCTGAACCTGAATACCTCTTGGACTTGATTGTTCTTGCCCAGTGGAAATAGTTTGATTTTTCCGGGGAGCAAAAGGAAGAAAAGAAAAAAAAAGACAAGACTGAATTCATACAGACAACAATGGATCGCAAATACAGTTGGTGGGCAGTGTGTCTCGCTTGGGCGCTGCTGTTCTTGGCACTGAGGTCAAGCGCAGCGTCCGCGGGAGGTCGCAGCAATGCTCAGAAAGGTCTCCAAGTCCCGCCCAACGTGCCTAGCGCGGGACAAACTAACGCTTCCGCACCCTCGACACCCCTGTGGAGGTCAGCGAGCAACCGAGTGCGCTCTACCGTGTCCAGTACTACCACTTCCACCCCCTCCAGTACCACCTACCACCCTTCTGACAGGTAAAGGCACAAATCGTCAGCTATGTTCATTGTTGCTGTCTTGCAGAAGCGAGCTTAAAGTACAATGGGCACCAAAAAACAACTTTATCCTATAAAAAAGAGCGAAAAATCTAGTTGCCGGATGTAAGTGTCTTTCTCTCAGGTGCGAAATAATAACGAAAATATTTAGGAAATACGAAATCTGAAATTCAAATGTTCCCATCCGTGACGTCACGCTTCTCATGGCGGGAAAAAGGCCGAAACTTTGGAAATAGATATTTCCGGAACGGCTGGTCAGAATAAATCGAAACAAAATTATTACTTAATCTTACAATAATGCGTATTGTAATAATCCATCAAAATCTATATGCGTTTTTGGTGTCTATTGCCCTGTAACCCTACGTCAAACTCTCTGTGTAAAGCAAAGCTGTTCGAAACCTAGGCATTCCTTACCGCTGGGCCCACTGAGCAAGGCTCCCGTGAAGGGAACATTCACTGTTGCCGAAAACGTTCGCTTAGCCGCGCGGCTACTGTCGAGGGTGGGGGAAACGTTCGAATTCTTCACTTAGCCTTGCGTAGTACGAATTTCAGTCCAGCGTGATCTCCTGACCGGGGCACAGGTCCACTCAAAAATCACGAACAAGCCCGCTTTACGGTTCTGATTCGAAGTAGCCAAAAGACTTTATGGTTTGACTTCAATGTGAGTAAATTTCACTGTAAGAGTGTTTCCCTCGCTTAACGTTAGAATTTGCCTAGTTCGCTCAGACTCCTGCGAAGCCGAAGTGGTCATTTTCGATCCAAGTAAAGAAGCGCTGCTAGAACGGGCAACATTTATTGTTACTAACAATGAATGTACAAAGCCTCCCAGCTCTCCAATGGGAACATTCGTTACTAGCTAATGCTGTGTTTTTGGCATAGCCCAAGTGGCACACGTACATTACAAAGACGTCTAATAGACGGCTAGATGATTCAAAGACGAATATAGGAAAAGAATAAAGACGCCTAAAAACGCTTAGACAATCTGTGTACCACCTAGTGTAGGAAATACGCAGACTTACTTGTAAACAGAGTACTACCATGAAATCTCTCTGTAACGAACCTCCTGGCGGTTGGCGCAGAAAAACAGTTCAGTATATCCGAAATTTGTAATATCGAACGCTTTTTCTGCGCATTTCATTAACCCCGGAGCTTTCGACTACCGCAACAGCGGACTATACGTTACAGCGTGAGAACTAGTGTCCAATACTCGAGAGAAAATTCTCAAATCGCTCTATGCTAACGTTCTGAGCGTGAGATACTGCTTACGCAATTGCCACGTCGTACCCGATTTGGGGGCCAAGTACTGTACGTGTCAACGTAGACTTGCGTCTAACTATGTCTGTAACATTCCATCGCGTACCTCTTCGGTCAGTTTACGCCAGGTCCACGTACCACTGTCCGTGAACACACCGAGTACGTTTTGTTTTGTACGTAAAGTAGGTGTACGTGCATTCCAACCAAGCTCCCACCTTGAGTGAAGGTCTTGACGTACCGATAAGCAGGGTACGCGTACCACTGTTTAGAAAACCTTGCTCTATATCTTTCTGAAAACCCTTATCACTTCATCTCCTTAAGCTACACGAACATTTCAATTTTTCAACAATTATTCTTCCTTTTAAATTAACCTTAAATGTAAAAACAACGACCTGAAAGCGAAATTTTGCCGGGATTGTAGATGTTAAAAATACTCAATAATAAACATAAGAAAACATAACAAGTATTAAAAACATCATAAATACAACAAAACATCATAATACAAGAAAACACAAGAAATACAAGAAAACATAATAAATATAAGAGAACATAATAAAGATAATAAATACAAGAAAACATAATAAACATAAGCGATCATAAATACTGTACAAGAAAACGTAATAAAGATCATACATGTAAGAAAACATTAAAGACATTAAATTAAAAAACTAATAAAGATAATACATATACTGCGCGTCTGTTTGCCAAATGTGTCTTAGCGGAAGCAGAAACTTGAACTAGTGCTTCTTTCAGCATCCTGTACCCCGTAAACCGTCAATAAATCAGCGCAACAGGAGAACCTGCTTCGCTCTTTGTAAAGGTCACTAGTTCTTGGCCATTAAAACGTAAAATTCGCCAGCTCTTTTCATGACGAATGTTCCGTTCGCTACCCGCGGCACAGGCGTGGTATCCACACACACGTTACCTTTGCTTGACGCTCCGTGTGTTTGCGCTAGTTTTCCGACGCCAAGGCCTTGAGAATTATGACATAACCTGCTCTCTATGCCAGCGGAAGGATCGCCCGCTTCTAACCAGCTCGACGACGGCACCCACCAGCTTCTCCCCGAG
Source organism: Triops cancriformis (assembly GCA_020615345.1). Taxonomy (NCBI): domain Eukaryota; kingdom Metazoa; phylum Arthropoda; class Branchiopoda; order Notostraca; family Triopsidae; genus Triops; species Triops cancriformis. Next base: position 21,783 of record JAHZNP010000548.1, read on the forward strand.
CCACGTCGTGCTGATACTCCCGACTCCACCCATCTTGTAATTGAAGTATCGCACAGTTCGTGCGCAGCGCGTCCTCGAGATTTTATAGCACTTTTTTCTTTATTTTGGCGCTCCGGTCGCCAAATACGTTGCTCTGCATTCACAACTCACTTTCTCGTAAAATGATATCCTTCGAAACCCATTCTACATATTTTCCTTTATTTTCTTTCTTCTTTCTTTTATTTTTCAAAAAGAAGATAATAATACCTCCTAGCAACGCCTCATATCCATTTGTCGGTTGTGTATTGTTCAGAGACGAACTATGCGATTATACCAACACATCGTCGTCTTCTGTTTTCTTTTATACTGTTACGTCAATAATTCTCAAAATGCCGATTTCACATTAATTTATTAGTCCTTGTATAGTTCAAATCACCCTACGTATAACCAGCTTCTTGAAAACGCTCTAGCCTCTCTTCTCTAACTTCTGAAGCCCCGTTCTCCCCTTTGCACCCCCTTATATAACCATCGGCAATCGCTAACCTGAACAGGTGCAACGTGGCACAGTTCAGGAAAACGATGCTGCGATGGCCAATTTTTACAAGAAACAGAGAGGGGCCCCTTCCTGGGCTATTTTTATTTTTAGCACAGTGCTTTTTCCTAGCGTGACAATATAAAGGCTACCACTCATAAATAGAAAAAATATTAAAAAAAGAAATACGCTCCATATTGACTCCCCAATTTGGTCAAATACTGAGCCATTGCGAAAGCGCGATACTCACATTAGTACAAATCCGTCAAACGTGCCAACCGAAAAGAATAGTTCCGAAAACGTTTGGTATTTGATGTAAAAATATTTACCTTCCAATGTTCACCCTTAAGGCCACTGTATACCCTTTCTCTTCTTCTAGGTTGAATAGGGAAAAAATACATTGACAATTTTTCCAGAACTGTTGCAGATTTTTAATACTTTTTCTACCAATATTGTAAAATTAATAAACCAGAATCTAACGTGGAGAAATTTTCGAAAATCTAGACTTTTGAAGAAACGCAAAAGAATTCTTTGAAGAATTGTAAATTATCTTTGCTTTTCTATAAAGATATCTCTTGTAAGCTTCTAGGAATGTATTAGCTAAAACTTTACTCTCAGCATGACTTCGAGAAACATTGTGTGGTAATACATTAAAAAAATATTTTGTGAAGTTACAATGATTCATTGTGCAGCAAAAAATTACAAGGACTTCACCGTAAAATTACTTACAAGAATGATTTTTTTAGCCTGAATTTGTTGTAGAAAAGCATTTTAAAGTATCTTTACAGTGAAGTCCTTATAATTTTTTGCTGCACTTGGAAATTCACAATTTATTTTTACAGTATGTCCCATACGCTTAGCTGCACCGTAACCTTGTTGCAATTGGAAGAAAATCTCTTTTATTTCCTTTTTAATGCCACCACCTGTTGACAGCTATGTTTATGGACATTCAATTAATAAAAATAAACTTTTTTCCATCTATAACGAAATGTATTTGATTTGATGTGTGTTAGCGTCACACACTGTCTACCAAGGGCGTATTTAAGCCTATTAGAAAGAAATCTATTAGAAACAAAACTCGTGCCTTTGCTTGCAGACACTTTCCCCTCGGTGGAGACAAGTGTTTCTCCGACTTGTCAAGTCCCTTTGGCTTCACAATCAAATAAATAAAAATAAGAAATAAAAATGAGAAAAATAGAAAGAAAAGTAAAAGAGAAAGAAAAAAAGAAACTATTTGCTTTGCTTTGGTCGGTGCAAAGTTTCCTGCTGGGCAGGGATGGGACGCAGGTCACACACCTTATGCAAAATTTACGCGTGTTTGATTTGGCTTTTGATTTGTTGTGTGGCCCTTTTCTGGCTCTGGCAAAATGTTTGTCGATAGCTTACACTTCTCCAAGACACGACGTGCCAATAGCTCCAAACAACCATAGCGTTTCATAGCTTCTTTTTTTATTGAGTATTCTTCCACTTTATTTGTATTTTCTTTTTATTTCCTGGAAAAATCCTAACTAAAGGCGTGTGGAACAACAAGTTGCCGAGTTTGAGCAACACGACAAGTCCTTGTTCACTTGTCCGGTCCGTCCAACCTGCTTTGGCGGACCGTTTCCTCCTTCAACCTGCCTTCTCTTGCTATGTAAACCTGCCATTTTTTCCTCGCCTCTTTTTTCCCTTCCCCAACGATCAGATTTCTAAGGGGTTGACCTAAATCATCCCGGCCTGTGCGCTTTTTCAAAGGCACCCACGCACTCGCAACAATGTTTGTCTAAGCCGCTCTAGCACGATCTTCCCTTCTTTTTTCTTTCTTTCCTACTATTTTCTCAAACTAGTCTTTTTTAAAGCAATTTAAACTAATGTTTAACTATTTTTTTCCTATTTCAAAAACAGTTCAATGTTAGCTAAAAAGTTTCATATTTTTAAATGATTTTCTTTCTTTCTTAAGTATCTTCTCAAAATAGTTTTTTTAAGTAGCTTAAACTAATGCTTAACTATTTTTTACCATTTCAAAAACAGTTGAATTTTTGTTACAAGTTTCTTACTTTTAATTGATTTTCTCTTTCTTTTTTAAAAAATATCTTCTCAAGACAGTATCATTTCAAACTAGTTTAAACTAACGTTCAACGATTTTTCACTATTTCACGAATAGTTCAAATATTAGTTAAAAAGTTTCCTATTTTTAACCAGTGTTTCTTTTTTTGAACTATCTTCTCAAAAGTGTCTTTCTTCGAAATAGTTTAACTATTTAAAAATAGTTAAATATCAGTTAAACAGTTTTCTATTTTTAAATAGTTTTCCTTTCTTTCTTTTTCTCATTTTGTCCCCTTTCTTTTTTTTAATATTTCGAAACCATCGTAGGCGCAGCCTACTGACGGTTACTTTTATTACAGACGTAGTCTTTAGCAATACATTTTCACTACTATTTTTCAAAATGACCTTTAGTAAGGAAGTCTTGTTATTATTTTTAGGTAATTATTTCTGCAGCATTTTTTCCTTTTTTGCCCCTTTACAGAAGACTTACTAAGAAATTCTTGTTAACCACAAAGGTGTAGTACAATCTGACTGCGTAAACCTGAACAACAGACTCAAAACATTACAGACTTAGTATTTTTAAACATTTGGAACTTGAGGGAGTCGTAAATCCTCGGAGAAGGGGCAATAGGGCCAAGATGTGAGTTAGCGATAACCCTGGGTTAAAGCAGCACTTGTCAGGGATTACAAGAGAAAAAAGGAGTCGTATGTCGAGTTGTGTTATACACGGATTTGGAGCAAACGAACTGGGCAGACCGAAAAGAAGGAGACGGTGATAAAGGAGAAAAAAAAGAAGACGACTCTGTTGAGAAATTCAGGTCGCAGCCGTTGTTCCGCTGAACGGTGCTAATCAAGTTTCCGCTCAAATGGACGAAGAAAAAAGAACCAGGCGCGCATGCGTAACGTACGAGTCCAATGCGAATGGGGCTTTCTGCTATTCACTACTTAAAGCCTTTATTTAAGCGTTTCCTTTCTGCTTTCAATTTGCTAAAATCGCAGCGCCAACTTTTTCTGACCGCAATATGAAGTCATTTAAACTTGAAAATAACTTAGCTATACTTAATAACATAACAAAATAAGATTCGCATAGATCAAGAAAAATGTATTTGGCTTTTAAGTATCCAAGTAGTTTATGAGAATGAGGTTTAGCTTGCAAAATCGTTTTCAACTTATGTCAAGAATATAAAATTGTCCGGAAACTGGGAATCCTATTCTAAAACTTAATTAGCGCGGGGAAAATTACCTCAATAGTTTCATAATCTCAGTTTCACCAGAATTCAATAGTTTCACTAAATCAGACAAAAAAGTGCTCTAGAATGTTTTAGATTCTGGCGCGTTCCGACTCGGCTACACTGTTAAAAAAATATTTAAATTTACAATTGCATCAAAAAATTATAAGGACTTTACAGTAAAAATACTAAAAAATGTATTTCTACAACAAATTAGTGGTTAAAAATCAGTTTTGTAAGTATTTTTACAGTGAAGTTCTTGTATTTTTTTGCTGCACAACGAATCATTGTAAATTCTCAAAATAATTTTTTACAGTGTACCTAACTTAGTAAGGAGACGTATTATCTCGATTCAATTTGTCTACGTTGACACTGTAACCTTTCATTAATGACAATAATGGATTGAATTGCTGTTTTTTGCTATTTTTTAATCAGCGTGGGCATTTGCTTTTTGCTGGCTTACAATTCTAAGTATTGATACACACATTTTTGGTGCATCAGGAGCTTTAATGCTATCAACATTCATTGTTACTGAAAATGAACACTAAGTTCCTTACTAACATTCACTGTTAGTGACAATAGTTAATTGTTGGGTTAACAATTGTTGAGAACTGTTCGCTGTTAGTGACAATTTAACGTCTTCTGGGGGAACTGTATTATGGCTACACCAAACCGAATGTTCCCCTTCTCAGCAGACAGTCTTTAGGAAACAGCGAACGTTTCCCGTCTCGCGGAGTTGCTGCGTAGCTAGGCCAATCTTCATTGTTGGCAACAGTGAATCTTCCTGGTTGGGTTCTCTAGCTTACAAAAGCAGGTTCTCAGAGTACCGTTTCCAACAACTTCTCCTTAAATTGATCTAAATTTACTCAACTATCCCTACTTTAGTCCATATCAATCGTTGATATATAAAAGAGTGGTATGAACAACACTAAAAGGGTTGTATGGCAACAGTGACACTCCTCAACTGGGTTTTCTGGCTTAACGACTGTAACGTAGTGTCGGCCGAGGGTTGGCGCCACGGATAGGGTAAACAGAATACACGCATCAGCAGAGTGAGCACCAGAGAATAATAACAAGTCCTCACCTTTCATTAAAATATCGACCAGACTATCGGTCATCGGAGCATAAACTTGTCTTGGGTAAACCCTAGTACAACGTTACAACGACGAAGGTTCCAAACGTACCGCTTCCACCAACCTTTCCTTCCATATGATTCATCTATGATAGTTGAATCAACTATCTACTGAATTTACTCAAACTATCCATACTTTACTCCATACCAATAGTTGAAATATCAATGAGTGGTATGAACAACACTCAAAGGTCGGTATGGCAACAATGAAATTCCCCAGTTGTGTTCCGTAAATTTAATGAAGCAGGTCCCAAGACTCTCGCGTACACTAACCTTAGTTTACTCTGCTACCTAAACTACTGATACATGAGGGTAACAAAGCAAATTATATAGCTTACTTTGGTCCATACCACTCATTGAGCGCCAAATGGATTAACTACCTGAAGAAATCCCTCTTCAATGGGGAGGAGTCACAAAATCACCCCAAACCCCGCTTCGTTACCTCACTCTAATCTCTGACAGCAAACTTACGGGGTACGGCAACACATAACACACTTGGTATCGGAATGCAATCAAACCTTACATCATTAAATATTTTTGCCCGACCAAGAACAGGTAGATAATATAATTTTTCAAACTGTTGCTTTCCTTAGATGCAGATATCAAATTCATGGAAAATTTGAGTGCTGTTATGATTGTAAAAAAGATACTAGTATGAGTGCAACCAATTCTGTGTTTAAGATTGTCAATGTAAACACCTCACCCTATAATGTTCAGGGTACAAGAACCGACGAAAGAAAGAGACTGATCAATGCAAGCGGCAATGAGCCTAGCTCATGCCGTATGAGGATTTTAAAAAAATACATATTTGTAATATTCAACCAAGAATCTTTCATACCCATGTCAGCAAAGGACTCTTACTATGCTTTTGGTAGCCTTTCCTCTATTGTTGGTCTTTTATAGCTAAGGTATACAATCACAGTATATAAAAGGAAAGCCCAAGACGTTAATACATAGACAATTCGACGTTGTACGTCTTAAAAAACAAAAATATTTTTTTTAAAAAAAATCTCAGTATAAAGGTTACATACTGTGGTTGTAACCTTTATACTGTGGTATAAATATATTCTAAATAATAAAAGTCTAATTATAATAATAAGGTCTATTGCTTCAATATATTAATACGATTTCAATATAAGAAGAAACCAACCGACAGCTTTCATTTATAAGACTTCGACTGTGGCACCAGGAGAAAAAAAAAGCTGGAGAAGATTTGCTCGGGACTCCCCAAGTCTCCCAAAGGGGAACGCACAAGCGTCAGAGAAAAAAAGAAAAAAAAGGAGGGGGCCCTCCTCTGGAAACGCTCTTTCTCTCTTCTCTTCTCTCTCTTCACTGGTCAGTCCACGCAAATGAGATCACGGGGTTAACGCCGAACAAGAAGTAGTGGAGTAAGTAGTAACCGGCAGCCGCCGTTGCAGCCGCACTGGCCAAAACGGGGCTTCACTCTTCTGCTTCTTCCTTCTCCGTCTCCGCTGCCCTTTTTCAGGGTCTTGGTGAAAGGCAAACGATGCCTAACTGGCCCAAAGAAGAATCTTCTTGACTTGCATACATACACATTTACCCAAATCCAACGGTGGCTTCAACTGGAGCCCATTCATCCTCCCTCATCCCCACCCCCACCTGGAATTTCATACCCTACACCCCCTGGAAGTAATCCAACACCCGTTGTCCGTATCCATTTACTTTTATTTATTTACTTACAATTTATCTCCTATTTCATTTACCTGTTCTTTCTTTCTTACGTATCTCCTATTTATTTACCTTTTTTATTAATTACTTATCTCCTACTTAATTTACCTTATTTTATTCATTATCTGCTACTTATTTTCTGTCTTTCTGTACTAGTTATTTTACCTTTGTATACTTATTTTACCTGCTACTTATAGACTATTTCTAACAGTCAGAGGAAAACCTAATGCGACACATATTGTGAGTGAAAAAACATCTCAGTAGCTTTGGACGAAATACAGGGGTTAGGATTTACCATATAGAACATGTAGTTAGTATGTTTTTTTAAGATGGATTAGACATGAACTAGTGTATATTGTACATCCAAAACACACTATGCGAATATTTAGCTGACACTTTGATGGTCGATTTAAACTAGTCCCGATAGAGACGGAATCAACATTTTTATAACTTCAGAAAAAAATACAAAATGGAAGCCGAAGACGTTAATATGTCGATAAGTCGATGTCGTACGCCTTAAAACACCCCCCCCCAAAAAAAATGTTATTTATCTACTATCTATTTGCTACTTATTACTTTGTCATCTACTATTTGTATACCATTTTTTCATTTATTAGTTATCCACTATTTATTCGCCATTTTCTTTACTTATTACTTCTGTACTATGAATTTGCCATTTGTTTATTTAAAAGTTTAAAGACGAACCACGTGGATTCTTCGACGTTTTATATCGTCTGCGGCATTCTTGCACTACATAGGCTACACTTGTTTCGTAAAAAAGTTTCCTTTTCCTCATCTATGACTAGATGCATTCCACGACTTTAATGTTTCTTTTAGGTATTTCCAAAGGACATTTCGTATAATAAGCTGTCCCTGCTCCAAATCCCATTGTGGCGTCTAGCTTTGTTGGTGTGCTTTTTGCTTCGCAATTAGTTTTTTTCTGGGCAGCATTTAATTAACATTTATTTAATTACTACTTACGAGCTACTTCTACTATTGCTTCTATTATACAGGATTTCTGTACCACTTTTTTTACCGACTTAAAGTTTTCTTCTATCGTCGCGTCTAACAGAAAATCTTTGTATTAATTCCTTCTTCATGCTTAGGTAACATTCGATTAAGCGCATCGATGCAGAACAGGGCAATACTTGGTATAAGAATTCACTGCCTTTATATTTTTTCTTTACTTTATTTTCATTTACTCTATTTTTATTTACTTTATTTTCATTTACTTTATTATTATTTTTTACTTTATTTTCATATCTTATTTCATTCCCCATCCATTTTCCCTCCCACCTGTTTGCAGCCAACACTCAAAAACGCTTCTCTCCCCGACCTTCGGGAAAGTGAAATTTCCCTCCCAGTATCTTCTTTACTAACAACGCGCACTACAGGTGTAGTGAAACCGTTTTAGGGCACGCAGTGCAGCTCTTCTTCATTCTCCGGTGGGAACTGGGGGGGAAGGGGGGATCGAAGAGTTGCAGGTTTACCCCATGACGTGGGTGAAGGGTGAATGAAGCGCCCACTGGGGAGCGCCGCCACCGCAATCGCCAAACGCAGCGGCTCTGCCAGGCGCGCCAACGCCCCCGGCGGCCGAGCGCCCACCTGTCATTCTGTGGGTGCACTTTCTCCCGCCAAAGTCGTGGGTGAGGGTTTTTGCATTGTGTTGCGTTTATCTAGACATGGTTGTCTGTGTGTGTTATGTATGTGTGTGGTTCGAACGCCACAAACCATGCGTGACGACCCAACGACGTGTACACACACATACGCACACTAACCTCAAAACTCTTTCACGCTTCTCCTCCTTCTTCCATTAAGGTGTCTTAACGTTTCACGTCACGGTTTCAGTTTCTCCTCACTTTTGGTTTCGGCATTCCGTAACGAATTTGTCAATAGTAAAAGAAAATAATAATTAAAAAACTCCATTCACTGCGCGAGAATCCGACAGTAGAAAAAAATACAGCCTAGTTACTGTAAAATACTTTGAGTTACGTCTAATAGTACGCTGCTATATATTTACTAGCCTATATTTAACTTGATTCCTTCTAATTAACCTTAAAAAATTACACTTTAATTCAGCAAAGAAAATGCGAAGCGATTAAAACGTTAACAAATTATAAAAGAATTACACTTCTGTTGTTACGGTCCATTTCTGACATTCCGGGCGTGGCTTAACTTTAATAAACAGTTTTACGATTAAACGCAACAAATATGAAAAAATATGACTAAACGCACTAAATACGAATAAAAAGAGTAGAATTCTAGTATTGCTCTTCTTTCTGTAACATTCCAACTGATCTTTTAACTTCTCGCTAAAATTCTACTACATCACACCAACCTTGTCGAAGAGCGCCAATTTCTGTCCTTTTGACTTTTAATCAATCGTTACAATTATGATTACCAGGAACAAATAGTAACATTTCAAGGATCGCAAATTAAAATAGCAGAATAAAATACAACTACTGGTACTGGTAATCGTAAAATAACAATAATAACCATCACCTGATTTCCCCAAGTATTAGTGGAAATAATTACTGTAGTAGTATTGGAAATACATTGTTTCAAATATTTGTACTTGGGCAAAACTTAACCTCTTCGAATTGTATAGAACTGTAACAGGGCAAGTTGTAGTGGTAAGCAAAATCAAATTGCGCTACGTCATTTCCCGGAATGGCATGTGCTCCGGATCGGAAGTGCTTAGATTGCAATACTTCCCTATAAAAACACAGACTTGTCTAAAATCTAGGTCCCCAGTCTTGGACAGTTACTTGTCATGAGTACTATAGTGTCACTAAAAAAACTCAGCGGAATTGGACACCTATAGCTATTCAATTCCTGCCATGACCAAAAGCTGTCCCCGCTATCACCAAGTAAGTGCTCAGGGGAGAACAGAAGCGGCTCAGGTAGGAGAGCTTTCAGCAGAGACAAGGAAGGGCCTACACGGTCTGTACCGGGATTAGCGAGTTTTTTTTGTGACACTATAGTACACTTCCAAGTCTGGCTGGTTCCACTCCCAGCTTCCCCTTATTTCCCTTCTATCCTGTAACGTTTGTGTTCTAAATAAAATCCACTTCTTAGTGCAATTCTGCAGTGCTATTATTTAGCACTCATGAAACGGTAATTTCCCCTTTACCACTCGGCCACGTCTTTAAAACTACGCCGTTACAGTACCATCATAGGCAGAAGCTTAAGATGGAACGTATCAAGAATAATAGAATAATTACATCAATCACAATTCCACCTTCATGTAATACAGCGAGAACGACCGTCATACAACTAAGCTAAGTTCCAACTATTCTAAGATTACACTTCCTCGCAACAAGAATATTTCAGAAAAATTGTAAATTTCCAATATTCTGAGCCCACCTTGAATTTTCGTAACTACCAAGTAACAAACATTAATAAATACTGAAGAATATAATATAATTGTAAACATGATAAATTTTAATTATACTATAAATATAGTTTTAATTATAAGCTAAATATTGCAGAATTAAAATAACAATTATACTAATAACACGCACAATCTCACACCAACTTAATTACACTAAAAATTCCCATGAGCGGACATAGAGTGCTAGAATGATTCCGACAACAAAGCAGATGCAAATAGCTAGAATCCTACGATTTCTTTTTTCTTTTACTTGTAGACATTAGCGGAGCAGTTGACGTAATAACAATTTCAAGAATTCCGATAAGGCTAAAAAAACGGGAGGTGTACGAATTAGTAATGCTCGAAAATGAATTGCAATTATGACTGTCACAATAGCAGTTAGTTTAGTTCTACTATTACGAGAGGAGCTCGGTCGCGTACAAAGTTGGCGTTTAATTGAAAACAACGTAAAACCCCACAAATCTCAACAAAAAAGAGTGTAAACAACGTCTAGTTTCCCTTATTTTTGCAAATGACTGCTTTACAATAAATCTTACGCTGCCTCTGTACAAATTCGTAAATGTAACTTACATTCTTCTAATCTTCTAATTTCCCTTAAATTCTGCTAATCTAACCAATGTCTTTTTAACCAATGACTTTTTTACCTCATTGACCCATGTTCGACATCTAACTAATTCAAGTAAAACACTATTTCAGAAGAATAGCACTGAATATTAATTCCCAGCGAATAATTCGGTCGGAGCGATAGATCTTTGGTCGGTTCGCTTGCAAAGTTACCGCTAGTGGCGTATTGCCAGGTGTTCTTCTGCTTTATCGGTTCGCCCTTTATCTCTTCCTTGTCTAGTTTGTATGTTCGCTCCTCTTTCAGTCAGCCCAGTCCACTTTGTTCGAACACCACATTCAAGATATTCCTTTAATAAAGAAACCTTTTTCTCAATATTTAATTTTTTTTAAAAAATCTTGCTATTCTTTACAATAATTCCATAGAAGTCTAACCGTTGATTTACACTCTTCCTGTTTTTCAAATTTGAAACCATCGTAAACATGGCTATTGACGGTTACATTTATAGAAACAAAATTCTTTCTTAACGCATTTTCACAAGAGGGAGAGAAAGAGAACATTTACAAACATTCTAGGTAGTTCTTTACCTTCTCAACTAATAATTTGGGTTTTGACTTTTAGAAATAGGAAAACACTGAATAGTTCCTTATTAATTATTCTCTTAGTATTATCCCATAGTTCCCACCTATTGAAACGGGAGAATAAGATTAATAAGTATTAATAAAATGACCTTAATACAATAATACAACTCTTACAGACATTTCAGGTAGTTCTTTGCCCTACCAACTAATAATTTGGATTTTGACTTTCATAAATAGGAAAACACTTACTACTCCGTTGAGATAATTGCCTTCAAAAAAGGATGGGAAAACTATAGTAATGGAGAATTGTAGTTCAACAACATTTGAACGACCTAAATTAACTTTAAAAAAAACTGATTTCTGTATATGATAGTCCGAGGAATGATTCGGGGTCTGACCAACAGGCTTTTCCTTTTTTTCCCCCCAAAAAAGGTCACGTCCTTCAAAGTAGAGATTGAACCTGGTGTTACAATTTTACAGCGATTCGCAACAACATACAGCCGAACTCGCTTAACAGCAAGGGCCCGGGACCGACCTCCGACATGCCGTGAAGCGGGCATTGTCCTTAAATTTTAGTAACAAAAGTATCAACTAAGTAAAAAAATGTATTTATAATGCTAAACTTGTATTAAACGGCGTAAAAATGTTGCTTTCTATTTTCTTGAGAAAAATTCTGTGATCGAGCGCTGTGTAGCATTCTTGTATCTGTAAGATTCCAGCTTTGCTCGCAATTCATAAATTTGCTCATACAAGGCAAACCCGGTTGCTTCGACAAATCTACGAAGAGAATCTATGAATTGCAGCAGCTAGAGGCGAAGAAGGTAAAGGCTCAGCCGCTGGGTCATCCAAAATGGTTGTCCAAAATGTTTTCCTTATCTTTTTCTATTTTTGAAATCACATTGGGATCAACGGAAAACTTTTGCGCAATCGACACTTGGCTTTCGTTTTCTTCGAAAAGTGACAGCTCTTCAACACGCTGGGCTAGAGTTAAAGTTGTACACTTTTTTAAGGACAACTTTTTGCCATCCTTTCTACTAAACAACTGATCGGAAATTGCGAATGTAGAATAGGAACTCGAGAACTGTGAAAGGTGAAAGGTTAAGTGTTCAAAACGCTTAAATAAGAACCCCTGGAAGCTTTACTCGGAATTTGTCGGCCTCTTGTTTTTAGACATAAGTGTTGCGCATGTTCTTAATCGGTTGCTCTTAAACAGACCTGTAGATCATTGTAAGATGATCTACAGTTACATATCTATAGTTTAGATAACGTTTCGATAACAGGGAATGAAAATTACATGCCAAAAAAGCGACTGTGCCATTAACCGAGTTGACGTAATCCGAGGCTAGGCTCCATTGTGTGAAATGGGAGTGAAACGGGACGAGAGCCTAGCGTGCTGTTAGGCGGGTCTTGCCGCTATGCGAGTTGCTGCTTAAATGGGTCCGACTGTATCTAAATACCCTATTTGTTTACTATTTTTAAAAAACAAACAAACAAATCGCTGTTGTTTTTGCTCGTCGAAAGTTCCCTAACACTTCCAGTACCCCTGTAGGGGTTTTCGTCCCGCAACCCAGAAAGTCTATCTAATATCTCAGGTTTGCTAATCTGCTGACCTAATCTCAGTTATCACCCTCCCCCAATCACTTGTATCTTGCGCAGCATGACGCCACCGCGTATTGACACGGATTCAATTTTTCGATTCATTCTTAGTTTTTATATTCTAATATTAACATATGAAGAAAAAGAGTCAAACGAGGACGAAAACATTTCGTCCGCCTAGCAACTTCCCTTAAAAAAGTAAAGCAAAGAAAAACGTGATGCAAATTGAGCCATCTTCCTCGTTTGTCACCTACGGGTGTGAGCGAACAGATGGCGGCAGAGCCGGGTCCGGTGCTCCGCTCAAGTGTGACGTCACCGCGTCAGTCACGACGCACAGGCCCCACTGACCCATCTTTTGCCCCCTTCCCCCCCAGCAGCCATATCTTTCCTTCTGGCGGCCCGTAGAACACGCTAGGTGGGTGAGCCGGCCACATGTTCAAGGGCCGCCGCCGCCAACTTTTTAAAGAGGAGAAAGCTCATTCCCCAGGAGCTTGGAAAAGAAAAGCTTGGCCTTTTATTGATTAGCATTTTCTTTCCCCAAGAAAAAATTAAAAGAAAAAGGAAAAAGTTTGGAGAAGCCGTCCTTTCACTTTCCTTTTTCTCCACTGGGCATTTTTTCTCCTGTGCTCATCCGAACACATGTTTCCTTATGGTGTTGGGCTAAACGAGCCCACACGTGTTCAACGCTCCTAGCCAGAGAACTGGTATCGCACCTTCATATAAATAATTCTAGTGAGTTGGAATCGGTATTAGGTGCATTCCAACTCTTTGAAACTCAAGCCTAATTCGGTGTTTTTTAACTATTATTTTTATACATTTATTTTCTTTCATTATTTTATAAAATCAATATTTTTCATTTTCTTACATTTGCTGTTTACTTTTCTACTTTTTTACCTTTTGATTCAATTAACACCGTCAAGACACAATTTTGTCTTACGTACGGATTCTGTTCCCCTTCGATCGCCTTACGCTTTCAAATTACAGTTTACGACGGGAAACTTGTAAGAAAACGCCACCAAAATTTCAATGCAAGCTTCGACGTCTAAAACAGTCCAAATTACTGCAGAATTACGCAAAGAAAATTTTTACACTGAGGTTTCATGTTTGCATTAAAGGTGAGGACACAGACGCGACCGCCATTACGGGCCTTCTCATCAAACGTCGTTAGGAGTGATATGGTTTCAAACCTGTCAGTGATTTCTTCTATTTTTTATCACTTTTCGCTCACATTGAGTATTTATTCCTTTAATTTCTTGCAATTTTTTTCCATTTATTACTTTCGCTTCGAATTTTATCATCTTTAACTTTTCTTACATTCTTTTCTATTTGTATTCCATTTTACTGTTATTTACTCTATTTTTCACTTCTTCTTTCAACCCTCCCACTGCATTGCTTACGCCCTGCTAAGCAAACGTCGCAGTTTGCTGTAAGACCAGCTCACAAGGTGGCGCTACTAGCGTAGCCACCATGTTGGGTCTCTTCTTTTAGTAATAGCATTTATTTCTTACGCCGCTTATTGTAGTTCTTATTGACAACAGAGGTATTACAAATGGTTGGTAAACCCACCGCCGCCATGTTTTAACATAATGGGCGTCATTAGGTGGCGCTAATGGCGTAGTTGGCCATGTTAGGTCTTGTATCAAGACAACGGCCATTATCTCTCACCCTGGTTGTCGCCCCTATCCCAGAGCTATTATAAGTTATGAACCCAATGGTCGCAATGTTGTAAGACTGAGGCAAAAGGTGGCGCTGGTGGTACAGTAGCCATGTTAAGTCTCGTTACCTAGTGACCCCTATTACCTATAACATCCCTTTGCACAGCCGTTTGAGTGATATGATAAGCTGACGCCCAACTACCTCAATCACGATAGCCTAATACGACAGCCGCCATGATAGGTCTTCACTTCTAGCCTTGATCATTCACGGCGACATGGCTTTCTATAGTAAATCGCCTATCAAAACGTAAGAGAAGCTAAGACGTCACCATGTTTCTATACGACCGAGTTACAAGGTGGCGTTACTAGCGTACCGGCCATGTTAGGTCTTGTCTTCTAATAACTCCCAGTATTTCTTTTTTTCTTAAAAAAAGAAATGCTTGTATTTCTTACCTTGCTTATTGTAATTGTCATTGACGATAAAAAAGTCTCAGTTTTAAATGATTGCGTCACTAGTGGCGCTTCTGCCGTAGCGTCCATTATAGGTCTTGTCATTTAGCGACGCCTATTCTCTCCAACACCATTTATAACAGCTGTCAGAGCACATTATTAGCTGATGCCCAAGTAGCTTCATCATTAAACTATCCGCCATGATAGGTCTTTCCTATTAGCATTGCTTTTCGCCCAAAATAAACATTACAAGCTGATGAAAAGCTAAAAAAAGAAAAAAAATCTCCAGATTTTAACACAACTCTTCCTTGCCCTCCACAGGGACGTCTTCAACCTCTTGGAAATGGCGCTGGAAGGCATCGACTCCAAACTCCGCCGCGTGGAGAGCATGGATCGCTCGTTAGACCAACTGCTGCGCCGCATCGACACGCTCGACGCGCGCCTAGCGGCCTCCCACAACGCCCTCTTCACGCAAATGTCCACTTTGGAATCGCGCTTCTTCGAGAGCTACCACACCGCCGCCACTACCAGCCAGGACGCCTGGGAGCCCCGCCTCCTCGCCTTGGACGAGAAAGTGAGCGTCATGAGCTCCAAGCTCAACGTCCTCGCGGACCAAATCGACAACAACTTCCTCCTCCGCGACGGCGACACCCTGGCGCCCGACGCCAGCGAAACCTCCACCAAGTGCGTCTCCCCGCCCGGCACGCCCCACCCGGCCGAGGTCGACAGCCTCAAGACCACCGTCACCTCGATGGACCGCCACCTCAAAGTCCTCATCGACACCGTCAGCGACCAAATGGGCCGCTTGGTGGCGCTCGTGTCCGACGTGCAGGCCGCGCTCGTCGGCCAAGACCACTACGAGTACGCCGCCACCACCAGCACCACTTCCACCACCGCCGCCCCGACGACCACCAACGCCACCCAACTTCCGGTGCGCGGCAGCAAACTCGACGTCTTGTTCCACAAGATGTCGCCCTTGTTGGACGTCTCGGAGAAGATGGACGAAGTGTGGAACGTGTTGGTGGGCACCAAGAGCTCGGTCGACACGCTCCTGCCCACCTCCGAGGCCCTCTTGTGGCAAACGCAGCGCCAAGAGCGCGCCATCACCGACATCCACACCGACCTCAACACCAAAACCAAGCAAATCATCGAAAACTTGGGCTTGGTCGAGCGCCACCTGACGCAGCACGCCAAGATGGCCGACGCGTCCGCCAAGCAACCCGCCGGCAAGGCCACGCCCAGTGCTGCCCTCTACCAGCCCAGCCAAGAAGATCATCACCAAACACTCGAGTCGCAGTACCATCCGACCTACAAAACCCAGCCCGACGCCACCAACGCCACCTTGCGGCCGCGTGTCCCCGCCCAGGAACTGGCCAAGGTAGAGGGCGACTTGATCAACTTGCCCACTGACCTCATGGACAGCGAATTCCTGCAAGACGACGCCACGGTCTTGGTCAACGACAAGGGCGCCACCCCGACCGCCAGCGCCACCGCTGTCGCCCACCACCCCAGCGGCCACAACAGTACTAGCGGTGCCATTGCGTCGCCGGGCTACAAGATCCCGCCCCCTGCCACTGGCATGACCGGCACCAACAACAGCCCGCCCCCACCCCCGCCCCCCGACGCCCTCTATGCTCGCAGCATCTCGCGTGGCGCCAATGCGGGCATCATCTTCCCTAGCGTCAAAAACAAGCCTGTCGTCAGCAACGCCACCTTTGTGTACGACGCTGCGTCGCAGGACATTCGCGTAAGTTCTTTTAACCCCTCCCACTTTGCATTGTTCCTGTATTTCTATTAACTAAGGCTATTTCTACATAAAACACACCGAGCATTAAAAATAGCGTCAAGAAGGCCAAACAGAATAGAGTACTGAAATTACGTAAAACGTAATGTTTTTTTTAGAAAATAGAGTTGTTGTTGTTGTGGAGTTTTTACAGAAAGTAAAGTAAAATCTTATTGAAAAAGATGGAAAAGATAATGTCGGTAAAACCAATAACTAACTATAAAGTACAATCGAATTAATTTTTAAAAATACGGCATCAATAAGCCGATAAAGTAAACTAGAATAAAAGTTCCCCCAAAAAAGAAAAAATAAGAAAAATAAAAAATTAAGTAAAACTAGTAAATCTGACAGAAAGCGAAGAAAAATAATTCGGATACAAAAGAAAACTACAACAAATAAAAGTGGGCAGTAGTTTTCCTATTTTTTTATTTAAGGTAGTTCTTCACGAAATACTTTAAATTTTAAAAAGCAGAAACGGGGGGAAATTTACTAGTTTTGTTCTTTGTCTTCTCTTTTTTCTTTTTTCCATGTAGCCGAAAGAATCCTTTCTTCAATGAATAAAAGTAAAACGGAATTATAATAAATTAAGTATCATTACAAACTATGAAAAGAATCCAACAATATAGTAAATAAAATTAACCAATATTAAAAACGAACCCAAAATCATGAAAAAATGGGAAAACAATAGAAAAATGTACTGTTGGGTTTTTCTCTTTTTTCTTCACTTCTATTTTGCTTGTAGATGAAAGAGTTTGTTTGTCTACTGTTTAGAGGCAAACAATGTCGTCAATGCAACACATTATCGTCTTCTGCCTTCTACGAATAGTCTTTACGATTAATTAAAAGTAAAACAACGTTAAAATAAAATATGCAAAAAATCCCTAAAACAGAAAATATCACACGAAGAAAATGAACACATTTAGAAAATGAACGAACCATCACTAAAAAATCAAAGAAAATTTTAAATTGTTTACTGGTAGATCTTTTCTCCTCTTCTTCTCTTTTTTACTTTTCCCTCAACAGACGAAATAGTCTTTTTTTCTTTAATAAAAGTAAAACAAGTTAAAATAAAATAAGCAAAAAATGACTCAAACCAAACAGTATAATAAATAAAAAGAAAAAATACTGAAAATTAATGAAAAACCCTTACTAAAATCAAAGAAAATTCTTGACTATTTCCTGGTAGATCTTTTCTCCTTTTCTTCTCTTTTCAGTTTTCGCTAACAGACGAAATAGATGAACAAGAAAGACAAATAATTGACAAAATAAAATTTGACAAAACCGATGATTTTTTTGTATTGTTTAAAGACGAACTGTCTCGCATCGCGAGACATTATCGGAGATGAAATAGTATTTCTTCGATTAATAAAAGTAAGACAACGTGAAAATAAAATAAGCAAAAAATTCTGAAACCTAGAAGGATAATAAAAAAGAACAAATATTGAAATGCACGAAAAATCCTTACTAAAAATCAAAGAACATTTTCAAACATTTCCTGCTACATCTTCTCCTTTTCTTTTGGCTAATAGACGAAATAGTCTTTTTTCAATGTCAGGGGAAGGAATTCGGCGTTTCCCTGCAGCAAAACTATTGACGCGTTTTTCTTCCTACATTGCGAACCACGAAAGCTAATAATAAAGACAAACAGGTTTATTGGTCGCGTTCGTATCAGTTTCTTTCTTCCTGTCTTTTTTTTCTCCAAGTTTCTCCCGTGTGCTTTTAACTCATGACCCACATGTTAGCCCCGGCTAACGTTACAACTCCGCCAGACCGCTTGGGTTGACTTGGTTTTTCTACTTCTGATTGCTTTTCCTCTCGGAAATGTTCTTTCCTCTCGGATTCGGCTTTCCTCACCACCGAATCCAGTGCAGCAGAAAGTTTTCGCCAACAATAACGCGCAAGAAAAGCGATTCGCGTTCCGGTTCGCGTGTCGCACGCGCCAGCTCGCACTCATTTATCGCGAAACCCAAAGAATGAACCCATTAAAATGTTGGGCTATTCGCCTTCGACTGGCAGCCATAAAATTTTAACGGCTTTCTTGCTTACAGCGTTGGTCTCAAGCGAAATCACTATCTTCCATCCCACCCGCTCTCTTGAAAAGCAAAAAAGAACAGCGAAAGAACGAGATTCTTGCCATTGTTTATATATTTAGTGTGCTAAAACCCATCACTATAAAAACCTTTGGACATTTTCGTCACACTTTCCCCTCGCTGACGCTAATCACGTAAAATCAACCAAGTTCAGACCAACTTGCTTCACTTCGCCTTCTTAATTTCTTCTTTTTCTTACTTTATTGCATTTTTATTTTCTTCATTGTTTACTTTTTTAATCATTGGTTTAAGACGAACCGTGTCGCGAAGCGATAATTTTTTTGCTTTCTTTCTATGCTATTTGTTGGTAGCTTTTTGCTCGCATTGGTATAAAGATTTTATATGGACAGATGTATTGTACAACAGATAGAAAGATTTTGATAGAAATAGTACTTTACAAATGAGACACAGGTCTCAGGCACAAGGCTTAACGAATTAGGTAATTAAATACACGCAAACGGTGAATTATATTTCTTCTCTTTTGTTTTATACTAAAACAGGGCTACTCTTGCGCGGAACTGAAAGAACAAGGCTTAACCCAGTCTGGCATTTATTACCTCCTCATCCGAGGAACGACGTTCTGGTACCTCAAGGTGTATTGTGACATGGAAACCGAAAATGGCGGCTGGACTGTAAGTGCCCTTCTTTTCTTCTTATTGTCTTTCGCTAAGTGAGAAGAATTTCCAGAATGACGCTCAATGTTGTCAAACGGTTCAATATCTAACGCTTCCCAATGTTCAGATGATTTTTCTGTGAACTTTAAGTTTAATTTCATTTTTGAATGTTTTTTTTCTATTATTTCGCTCGTTGCCGTTCTCCTATTCCTATTATTAAAGTTGAACGAACGAGTTGGATGAATTTATGTTTTTCAAAATAGCTTTTTTTAAACTACTGGCCAGGCGATGGCTGATTAACACGGTATTGGATACTTAGTTCCTTTAGCTAAGTTAACTAACGTTACTTACGTAGCTAACGATATTTGACTAATTAAAGCTAGTTGAGTAGGTGATGTTAGTTAACTTACGTTGGTAAAGTAAAGTTAAGGCTTAAACTAGCACAGTTAGATAAAAGTAACTTTCGGGGATTCATTCGTTCAGTCGAGCCAGTAAGTCTTAAGATTTCGATCCCCTTTACACCAGTTACAGCGTACATTTATAAATGTAATAATATGTATCAATGAATATAATAAAAATGATTAAAAAAATATAACATAAATGATTAAAAAATATAAAACAAATTATGTAAAAAAATTTTATTCTAGGTCTACATGATTGAAAAGAATATAACATAAACGCGAAATTACGAGACCGACAATAAGAGCGAGACAACGTAGGGAATAAATACAAAAAAGTTAATAATGATAAAAAAAGAATTCTGACCGCAGAAAATGATTGTTTAGCGAAGGGTACAGGTTGAGAAAGTACTAGTAGGAGAGAAATCTTCTCAAGCTATGAAGTTAACGTGTTGGCAAATTGGTCGTCGCCATAATACCTGTCAAATGACGTCACCTGCCCAAGTGACGCCTACAAAACGTTCCCAGTACCCTTATTTGCATGTAAAAGAGAAGTCGAGAGAGAAAAAAATTCGACGTCGAACGTGAAAACGGTTTTCCCTGCCTTTTATTGCTCTCATAGCCAGCATGATTTATTTTTATTCTTTATTTATTTTAACAGCATGAGCTTACACTCTCCGTCATAGCCATTTACAGATATTTGCTTTGGAATAATAGAGATGGATACTAATTATATACACACCTCTATCGACATATGCGTGTCTCTAGACTGACCAGGAATCAGTGTGTTTTTTTGTTACTCTTGTGGGGAACTTTCTTAGTTACTCTTAGGCAAAGAACCGTATATGACTTTTTGACACTAATTAATAAAAAAGTGAGCAGCGAACTCAAAGACCAAAAATTCCCTCAACGTACTGAATTGAACCTCCAAAATTGTCTCCACGAATGTGGCTGACATGTGTGATATAACGATAGAATCGGATTTACAAGCTTAAACACCCGAAGTACGCGAGAAAACTCCAACACGAGTGAGATCTAAACAGTGAATAAAAACTAATTGCGTTTTTGCACTTGACGAACGTTTCAAGAAGGCGTTTTGAAATAAGCTCGAGTTTCGGTATTAAAGAGCCATTTATATGGATAAACTTGGCAAAGTAATGTCCGTTCTCTGTTCATTAGTCTGCAGTTAAAGAAAATGCGTATAAGGTCCTGTTTTGGGGAATTATGACAAGGGCATGTAAAATCGTCTGTCTTGTGTGTTTCTAAGATTTTTCTAAAAAAATAGATTTTCAAGATCTTTTCAATATTTTTGAAGATTCTTGATTCTTTCTCAAATTTTTAAGATTTTCAAGATATTTTTTAAAGATTTTTAAAGATGCTTGATTCTTTCTAACATTATTTAAAAAAATTAACCGAGAAAGATTTTTCAACCGACAAGAGGCGCGAGCCTACGTCGGGAATACATAAAAAAAACTTTTTATCCGCAGTAGGCGAAAGCATACGCTAAAGAAAGGGAAAAATGATTTTCTATTAGATTTTTAAAGATTTTTTATTATCCTTTCTCATCAAATGTGTTTTGGAAATTTTATAGTTCGTCCATCAGTTTTTTCTTTCTTTCTGTGTTGTATCTTCTGCAGTGCATAATTAAGTGTTCAATCGTTTCTTCTTTGTTCGTTTCTCTGATTTTTGGGGAACAAGACTACAAAAGCCGCTGACAACAAACAACCTTTAATCGCAAACAAACACTAACTAAAAAAAAGTTTATGTCCAACCCCCCCCCCAAAAAAAAGTGAACAAAATTCAACTCGCATTCATGCCACCAAATGTGGACCTCAATTCTTTTTCCCCACAATAAATGGTCAGCCAAGAATTAATGCTCACAGTGGTATAAAAATAAAAAAAAATAAAAAAATGTTGACCGAGTTGATATAGCATAGTAATGTAATGTTGACGAAACCAATGACAGAAACACTGATCATAGGTCTTCCGGGTCTGAAAGGGTTCCATTGTCCCGCCATATGTCAGATTATGACTCGTTTTACATGACAGGACAACGCATTCTACAAACCTGTCCCCGCACGTGAGGACACGTGGAGATTTTCAGCAACCCATATTCTTTCATTCGCAAAAACTCGATATTTTCTTCTTTTTTTGTAGAAAATATGGCTTCCTAATATACGTTACACACTCAATTCCAACGAAACCAGTATTTTACTTAATGCTGTAACTCTAAATAATATATAATGCATAAATACATAAGATAATGCAATAACAAGTCACCCAAGATTGTAATACCTTCTTATTCCTTATATTGCTTAGTCGATTTAATTAACTTAGAAAAAAAAGAGAAATAGAAAATTGAAAAAAAGGAGATGGAGGTAAAAGAAATAGAAATAGAAAAATTCTCCAACGCGAGCTGTCTTCGCTTCCGTGAACTTCAAAATTCCATTTCATTCAATAGCGCGTTTCTAACATTTCCCCTTGTTTCCTAGGGCATGGCGCTAAGAATGTGTAACTCAAAGCAAAGATTTATCAAACATTTCAGGCATTCCAAGTTCTAAGTTCATTTCAAACACTCAAAGTTCTAAGTTCATTTCAAACATTCTAAGTTTTAAGCATTCTAACTTAGTTTATGTTCAAAGTTCTAACTTTTTTAAGATTTTGAAGGATTTTTACAGGATTTAACATTTTTAAATATTTTAAAAGAATTTTCATAAGATTTTAAAAGAATTTTTCTAATATTTTCAATCAGATCTTTTCATTAAGATGTAATGTTCTAACTCAGTGTTTCTAGCAAAAAGCTGCGCAATGACTTAATGCGCATTTAGCTGCATAATGACTTGATATAAATGCAAAAAATCACAGTGTCTATGCCTTAGTCGACATAAGTTAATTTTTGAAAAAAAAATCAAAATCTCTAGCGCGAGCTATATTCGCTTTCATGAACTTCTCTTCGATTCCAGTGGAATTTAAAATGTAATGTCATACAGTAAACGCTTTTTAAAATCTCTCGCTGGTTTCCTTATCTGGGGAAATAGCGCTAGGAATGTAAAACTCCGAGCACACATTTCTACACTCGAAAACCTACGAGTCAGTCAAGTGCAAAACTTGAAAGCCCAACTTTTTCTGCGCTTGTCTCGTTTTTCCCAAACTCTTTCAAGACTTTTTGGGGCCGAATCCACCTCCGTTCCTCCCCAAGAAAGCAACCCAGGAAGACAAAACAAGCCCCAAAAACAAAAGAAGCTCCGACTTTCTCTATAGTCAACCCAATACCAACCAAAAAAAAAACAAACAAAAAAACATGGCAAGTCACCAAACGCACTTGCTTAATTGCGAATGGTCACGACCTAGACAAGGACACGTGTTCGGTGGAGGTCGTTTCTGATTCGCACCGCTAAAAACCAATAAAAAATAACAAGGATGCGTTTAAACTTTCTTTACTTCATTAAACCACTAAAAACAATACTTTCTTGACATCCAGCGCTGGGGGAAAGGAATGCTCTGCAACCATTTTCACCTGTTTGCTCCTTCGCCGATGATGTCACGTTTTTCAATTAAAAGACGATTTTTTACCGCTCTTCCCCCCAGAAATAATTCTTCCTTGAGAGGAAAACCTGGTTTTCCTGCTAATAGAATCTCCATTTCATCCTCAATGCAATGGCAATACTTTTTAAAAGGCGGCTTGACAGAAATCAATCCATCAAAGGCGTCCAGGGCGAAGACGAGCTCTTCTCCCGTTCTTTCATCACGATTTTCCCCATTCGGGGCGAAAGTTTCTCTCCTGAAGCCCCCAATCTCCCACAATAGACCCATCCATCACGGCGCTTCCCGTCTTCAAACACGCGGGGAAATAATAACAATTACCCAGGCGCGAGCTCTGTACCGGAAGAAAGACTTTCGCGCCTTAAATAAAAGAACTAACAAAATAACGCTTTTATCAGTGATATACAACTGAATAAGAGCCTGACAATCTTCAAAAATCTTATAAAGAATTTACAAACAGCTTTAGAAAAGGCTTTCAAGTTAGAACTTTGAACTTACAGTAAAGTTAGAACTAAGAAGTTAGAACGCAGGAAGAGAACGCATCAACACATTATGTTGATGACTTTTAACAAGAATCTTAATAAAAATCGTATAAAGAATCTTCAAACATATTTCAAAGAATCTGTAAAAAGATTCTAGAAATCTTATAAAAAAGCTTCCGTGATAGAACTTGGAACTAAAAAGTTAGGACGCAGAAAGAAAGAACATTAACTCGTTGATTTTTAATAAGAATCTTACGAACAATCTTGTGAATTAAAAACGAAACAAAAAACAATCTCATAACTCTTATAAAGAATCCTCCGAAGTATTACAAGAAAGCTTTAAAAATCTTATAAAAAAAACTTATAAAAAAGCTTTGAAGTTAGAGCTTTGAGCTTAGATCTAACAAGTTAGAAGAAAGAACATCAACTCTACGTCTTGTCGCGAAGAAAGCTTAGAGTTCGAACGCACATTTACGTCCACTTGTGCAGCCTCAAATGAGTCGATGACACGACGCCAACTTGAAATAATCACGCGAAAATCTCTTCGAAAGGGGGTCTCAAGAGAAAGAGTAAACGAGTTTGGGCAGTTATAATTGCACTTGCATAAGTTTCTGGTGAGATCATAACGAAAGACTGGCGTGGACGCGACCTTCTTCGCCGGACTAGCGCTCTAAACGGGGAACATTCATTGTTGCCCACCTCGAATGCTCGCCGTTCCCGTTGACGCTCATACCGAAGCGCTCATACCGAACGGCCGTCTGCTTGGACGGGCAAACGTTCGCTGTGGCCCAGCCCTTCGGCGCGGGACCACTTTCAGTGTTGGCAACAGTGAATGTTGACACAGCCGCGGATAGCATTCCCTTTTCATTCAAGCAGAGCCTAGGAGACTTTACAAGTGTCCTGCGTTCATTTTCTTTCTTTTTGGGTCGTTTCTTTTCACCAGGTGTGTACAAAAGCGTTCATTACGTGACACAACATCTGCCACGTTTCCAACGGTCATAACTTGGGTGCACAAAAAGGCTGAGGTTGAAGTGAAATTAACATAAGTGAAAACACTCGCAGGCAGTCGTAGGACGGTTGTACAAAGCTAAATGATACCAGGGGGTAATTACGCAATTGAAAAGCTGACAGAAACGAGCTGAGACTCTTTCTCGTGCACTTGTGAGAGGTGGAAATGTCAAGAAGGGTTCTACACGCAGAATTATACGTACGCCATCTACTTCTGTCGCCAATGGGATGCGATGAGGTTCTTTTCAACCAAACCGCGGCAAGAAACGAATTGAAACCCTTTTCGGCGTACTTTGAGACGTAGAAATGGCAAACACACCAAAATGTTAGCCCGAATCGCCAAACACGAAGTGACAATTGGCAACAAACACGGTAAGAACCCGGAACCCGGCCCTGTTGATCACAGAACGTCAACGGGGCCGCACTCGGTGTTCTTACTACCCTACAAGGGGGGCAGAAAGGCCTCCTGAGTTGAAATACTGCTTTCCTTACACACAAGTACACGCACTATACGCAGCAACCATTGGGCCACGGCTAATCAAAAGAATGATTCGAGAAATAATCCACATAATAGTTCGAGAAATAATTAAAAGAATAATTCGAGAAATAATTAAAAGAATAATTCGAGGAATAATTCAAGAAATAACTCGCATATTAATTCAAGGCATAATTCAAGGAATAATTCTTGAAAGTAACTCAAGAGCTAATTAAAAAAATAACTCACGAGTTAGTTCACGATACATTTCATGGATAATTCTTGAAAGTAGCTAAAGAAATAACTCAAGAACTAACACAAGAAATAATTCTTGAACATAACTCAAGAAATAATGCAAGAATTAATTCTTGAAATAATTCAAGGGTTAACTATCGAATTATCGAAATAATTCAAGAAATAATGATCGGAATAATCGAAATAATTCAAGAAATAATGATCGAATTATCGAAATAGTTCAAGAATTGCGTAACGAAATTCATTACATATACTCTACGCAATCCTTAGCCACAACATTAGGCTATACATAACACAGTATTAAAAAAATGCCTTTACATCAAAATTTGACACAAACTACATACATTTACCCATTCATTTTATAGCATACCAGTTATAAAAAACTGAATTACTGGACACTAAAGTTCCTGTGTAATAATTCAACCTGTTACTGCTAACTTATTAAACGTAAGATTGACTGAAACTCTTGCGTGGTATCAGCAAGTCAGTGAAAACGCTGGATCTACCTTTCCTTACAGTGGTCCATTATAGAGGGCAATGTAGGGAACGAGGCATACGCGGAAGCCCCCTACGTTGCCGCTCGCCACGCAACACGAAAAACGCTTATCATGGCCCACTGACATGTAGTTGCTTGCCCCGAAACTAATCATGGCCCTTTCTGGCTCGCTTCCCCCTCTTTCTCAAACATATCCTTACCGAAACACACACACACAAAAAAAATCACAAGACAGGTTCACTTGTCGGTTCATTAGTATGCACACAGCACCTTTCAGAGCCCCGTGAATGAACACACATCGCTTTCCCGCTTCTCTCTCTCTCTTTCTCTTCTCCGCTCTTTCTCCAGTACATGTGTGTTCGTATGTACTTTGGCCTCACGCTCTTGTGGTACGTGTTTCACAGCCCCATCACTTTGAGGAGTTTCGATAGTGCACCCCCCCCCCTCCCGCCAGAAAAAAAAGCCTTTTTTTCACGTATGAACACTTGAGCACTTGTCATAAAACGTTACAGTGCGGTGTGCACCCACATGTTAATTGAAACTTAGCAGGGCTCTGGTCAACAACTTGGAGAAAAAGAAACATGCAGACACAAAATTCCCACAACTTTCCCTAAAGTCAAGTGGAAAGAGTCATAGTTTCATACCGACACTCACGTAAATGTCTTTCAAGGAATTCAAGAAACCACTTTTGAAATAACTCTTCAAATCATTCTTCAAATCATTCTTGAAAAAAAAAGCTCAAAAAATAATTTAGCACACAATTAGGAAAATAATTCAAGGAATAGTTCTTGAAATGACTCAAGGATTAATTCTTGAAATAATTCAAGAATTAATAAGCCTGTTAAGTAATTCAATAACTTAAACGTCTTTTAAGTAATTCAGGAAATACCTCTTGAAATAATTCTTGAAAATAACTGAAGAACTGATTCAAGAAATGACTTAAGAAAGAATTCAAGAAAAAGATAAGGGGAATTAATCCTTCAAATAATCACGAAATAATTCAAAAAATAAAATCATGGAAGGATGAATGCAAGAAAATAAACACAAAGCTAGTTTCTCGCGTCTGCAAACACGGTGGCGGTTGCATAAAAGGGCCCGTTTTTTCTCTCGCTTTGAAAGACGCCAAGCCCTTCCGGCTGCCAAACGTTTCGTTCGTACGAGTTCTCAATCTCTGGCATTATGCTGACCTATTTCCCACTTCCTTGTTTTGTTAATGACTATACCACCGCAACGCTTACTGCTACTAATTACTTGGCTACTAATTTTATTGTCTGGGTAATGGCCCTTGCCAAACGTTCCAGCTCGGTCCGTTCAACAATAGAAACGAAAGCGGTGCCACGACCTTAGCAAATCCTACATTACCCAGCAGAGACACGCATTTTGAGAAACTTTATCCCTGGTTACAACGTGACACGTTCTAAAACTTTAATCGTTTAGTTATCCAACAATTAAGTCGAAATTGCACCATAAGTAAACACAATTAAAGCAAGAAGAAGAAACCGAGAAATTATTAACACGAAAAGCCTTAAACAAAAGTACTAAACTAATACTTCGATAATACTAAAAGGAATTAAAAAATACTACACGAAAGAAAAATGAAAGAAAAAAGGCAACGAAGAAAAGAAAGAAAAGAAAAAGAGATCGAAGTGAACAACAAAAATACCTGAAATTGTACGAATAGCTTTCCTAACCTACAAAAACGAAAGTAAGCCATAATATACTAATGAATTGTAGAAAAATCTAAAAGTCAAATTGCTTCCAATTACGCAAAGGCCAAGTTCCAATTTTTTTCCTACAAATATGAGTAAAATAAATAAAAGGGGGAAAAATTTAACTTGTTGTTCTTATGTAATTACACTGGAATTTAGCCATGCTATTAATTAACTCTCATGAGTGTCCTCAAATTCCATTCGCGACGACAGAAAGACAGAAAGACGGTGGCCTATATTTGCCATGGTGTCCTTTGACTTTTTTCCTTTTTTGCCCGCTCTTTGGATACAAAAGCTGTACATCCTTTTGCCCAGCAGCAGGGGACAGCCCCTTTTCCACTTACATATATGTAACACACATACTCCAAATATTTCTCGCCCAGTGCGAAATATCCACGCTTTCAAGGACCTTAATGTTTTAAATACGTTTCCCTGAATGGTTCCTATGCAGTTCTTTAAGGAAAATTAAGGCCAATTTCATACTCGGTGTACCATAACTTCAAAAAATAAAAATAAAAAAGTCGACATTGCTCAACTGGGTTTGAAAGTAGGAAGCCAAGCGTATCCAAAACGCCACCAATATCGCTAATCTTGGCTGTTAACCGGAAAAAGTGGTAGTGTGACTTTCCACGACAAGAAACGAACTAAAATGGCTAAAAAAACAACACTTGTTTTCGTTGGTGTTGGGTGAAGGCGCCCTAGTCAGATTTGAAGCTTACGTACCACAAAGCCACCAACGTCAATTACTTCCCGTCAAAAACCCGCTCGCTTTCCCTCAACCGAACGGCCACCCACGTGCATACACTCTTGTGGCTCTTTTCCCTCAACTTGCGTGAAAACTAAGTTCCCAACCCTCACTTTTCCACCTAAAGTCTTCAAAATCCACGTCTTGCTCCTTGCCACTGGAAAATTAAAAGCAGGCTTGTAACGTAAACTTCACTATTAAGCCAGCAGGTGGCGTTACTCGTTCAGTAGCCATTGATAGGTCTCCGCTAGTCAAGAATAACGAGCCAGTGCTGCTCGATTCCTATTTGAATTGTCATTCTCTTTTTTAAAATGTCGCAGTATTTAATGAATGATCAGAGTATGCAAATATTGGAGGCTAGCTTGGCGAGCTTGGGAAATCGGGTTGAATTTACTCTCCAATACTCAAAAACATCAACTGTTTAGTGAACGCATGATTCGGCCAAGTATGTCTCAACTCATTGAACATAAAGCTATTTTCTAGGTTCTGTGAAGAACGTTCAAACAAAAGACTATCCAAACTGGTATCAGAGTTTTCGGTACGTGTACGCTTCGGCTGCGGGGAACACCGTTCACTCACTTCACTCACATCTTCACTAAGAGTACTAAGCCTAGCCTCAATTGCCCTACGCAGTTGACCCCCTTCTTCAAAATTTAAACACCAGCTGCCTAATTTAAACCTTGGATCGAGGGCTGATGAAATTTTGAAAGACGAGAGATCTTCATATTGGGACATTCTGGAGTCGATGGAATATTTCAAGCTGTGCAATATTTTTGAACAGTGCACTGGTTTAAAGGCAGCCAAATATCGTCTTAAAGCTCTTGTAAACGGT
>JAHZNP010000549.1:0-51011 GCA_020615345.1 Triops cancriformis
CTTTTTACTCAATAACTACTTTACTCTGGGGCTTGAGCAATTTCTCCCCTTTTTCTTCTTTTCGGTTCCTTGTTTGTGGGAGCTCTCCTCCGCCAAGTGATTTTCCATTCTTTTTAAAAATTAATTGCAGTTTTTGACAGGAATAGGGCGCGAGATCAAACACGTGGTATCCAAACGCTTCCTTCCAGAATACGCACGTACTTGTTTACAAACACAGTCTTCCGCGTCAAAAGAGCTCAAACATCAAAAGAGCCCACCTGGCACAAAAGAGCCCAGTTGCAAAAGAGCCCAACTATATGCAACTGGGAACTAACTAAACTAACCTAACTAACCTAACCGAACCAAACTAACCTAAACTAACCTAAACCTAACCTAACATCAGGCTCAGTCGCACGAAATCTGGGCTCCTTTGCAACTGGGCTCTTTTGGGCAAGGTGGGCTCTTTTTATGTTTGGGCTCTTTTGAGGCGTAGCCGTCCCGAGCTATCGACCTTTCCCTCAGAAACTAATTCAATACACTCTCACGGCTTGTATATTCCGACAGGCTCTGGTTGTCCCTCAGAGGACAAGAATCTGGAACCGGTGGGCGGGGCGACCATTGTCACTCTGCGCACTCTAGCGCAAAAGCCAAGTTGAACAGTCCAATCCTTGAGTTTTAGGGTTACTCTTTACTAGCACGTGTTTTTGAGAGGGCGAACTACTTAATTCACAAGAGGGCCTACTCTGTTTAGGCTGTATTTTCTTGTTTTAAGTGCGCGCACCATCTATTGAAAGGGGAAAACTGATATTGAGAAGAAAAAACTCATTTTGAAAAGGTCAAACTCCATTCAAGTATCAACAACTCATGTTGAGATGTCCTATCGTACTTATTCTGAGAGCCGATATTTTACAGTGTGGCTAACGAGTTTGTTAGCCCAGTCCATTTTGAACCACATCGTGCGCGTTAATTCGTATAATATGTCAGAACCCACTGGCTTGAAAGCAGAGTTTGGGTACCTTCCTTTTCTGGAAAGACCTGAATGGTGCAGCACGTGTAAAATTGTATTTTTTGTGTGGTTGAACATAACCACACAAAACACTGTAAAAACAATGTAAAAATGTAAAACTTTTTCATTACAATGGTGAAATGCAGACTAATTTTCTCATTTTAACTATAAAACTTTACTTTTTCGGGTTTACTAATTTTTCCAAAGGCTTTGGGTTCACCGTGCGTCGGAACTTAGCACACCGCGGCAACCCTACTCAGAGCGGGGAACACATCCACCCGCTCTCGTGGTTGAAATGGTAAAATATTAAAGTTACCCAATTTACATTTTTCTGTAATACAACGATGAAATGTAAACTAGTCTTCTCATTTTAGCTATAAAACTTTATATTTTCTGGTTGGCTAAGTTTTCCAGAGGCTTTGGGTTCACCGTGCGTGGAACCTTGGCACGCCGCGGCAACCCAACCTGGAATGGGGAACCTCGTGGTCTCGTGGTCAAAATTTAAAAAATTAAAAGTTATCAAATGTAAAAAATTAATACAAAGGTGAAATGCAAACTAATCATTTGATTTTAATAATAAAAATTTAATTTTCCACATGGAATTAAAGTTACCCATCGTCGCGACAATTCTACCCCGCCCGCATCCTACAATCAAGATGTTGGTTCTAACTTTGAAAAGAATTGTTTCAAAATATTTGCTATTCATTGAAAACTATTTTATTGTTAGAATATTGTGTGTATTTTGAATGCTTTTCCTGGGAAAAATAAAAATAATGTATAAAACTCTTTACTCGCTCAATTAATCTCCTACTTTA
Source organism: Triops cancriformis (assembly GCA_020615345.1). NCBI lineage: Eukaryota > Metazoa > Arthropoda > Branchiopoda > Notostraca > Triopsidae > Triops > Triops cancriformis. The sequence goes on from JAHZNP010000549.1 coordinate 1,801, forward strand.
GTTTTTGTGCTGCATTTCAACCATTTCAATATCTGGCAGTGTCGCTCTCTGTCTACTGTTTTTTATCCATTGCCATAACGCGTAAAGTCCCCCACCTACTACTCCCAATCCAGAAAGTACAATTTGAACTGTAATTGAAAAAAAAGGAATTAGTTTATACTAAAGTAATCTCGTAAAAATTATTTTTTCAATCCAGATTTATTGCTAATCTTACCTATTGTGAGTATATCGTCATCATCGTCGTCCTTGTTTTTTATTTCTTTGTACACAACAATTTCATATGTAGGTAGGTGTTGCAAGATGGTAGTGATTGGATAAGGATGAATTTGTGTGATAGTAGTGGTGGTGGTAGTGTAGGCTAACGTATAAAACGAGCATGCAACACTACGCAGAGAAGTTAGCCCATTCCACCGTTTATCATCACTATTCATACACCAGGGCTTTCGCAAACCATCGCCCACGTACATGCACAGTTTATCTTTAATGCAGTCCGTGCAATTTTATTTAGTGCAACCTAATGAGTTAGTGGTAAATCATACCAATCATGAAATAGTTTATGCGTACCGAAAATGAGTGCGCATTGCCCAATGAAGTACTTTAGATTGGATCATCATCATTGTTGCTTCAATTGTTATTGTTGGGTGGAGTTGCGCACCATCTAGAATGTAACTGTTGTGTTAACCCTGTTACATCTTTAAGGAGGGGAAAATAAAACTTTTTTTTCCACTACATGTTTATTTCGTCTACATTCATATTAAAAGGCTACAAGTCTAACATCTTGATACCGACAAGTTTTACACTACCTTGTCGGTATCTGCATTTAAAATAAACATAAACAACGAAAAATATTACAAGGAAAAGAAATACAAAGACAAAAATAGCAGCAAAACTTCCAATAATCGCAGTGCTAGTTGACATCTGTGGACATGGTGTAGTCTTTTGAGCTTGTTGGGTAGTAGTTGTAGTGCTTGTGGTTGGTTTAGGAGTAGTTGTGGTCGGTTTAGGATATAGTTGTAGTCGGTGTCATTCTAGTGGTCGGTTTAGGGGTAGTTGTAGTCGTTGTCGTTCTAGTGATCGGTTTAGGGGTAGTTGAAGTCGTTGTTGTGCTTGTGGTTTGTTTAGGGGTAGTTGTAGTCGTTGTCATTCTAGTGGTTGGTTTAGGAGTATTTGTGGTCGGTTTAGGGGTAGTTGTATTCGTTGTCGCTGTGGTCGGTGAGGAGTAGTTGTAGTCGTTGTCGTACTTGTGATTGGTTTAGGGGTAGTTGTAGTCGTTGTCATTCTAGTGGTCGGTTTAGGAGTAGTTGTAGTCGTTGGTGTTGTGGTCGGTTGAGGGGTTGTTGTAGTCGTTTGTGTTCTTGTGGTCGGTCCAGGTGTAGTTGTAGTCGGAGTTCCGGATATTGCGGTACTCTTAGGGTGGCACTTCCTGCGAGACTAGATTTTAAAACTAATACTTTTACATTTTATAGATAATACACTTACCTTGACACGTGGTCAATACTTGATCGGAGTCCGCCAGTGCCATAGCAGACTTGTTGGAATGCAGTTGTTTTTTCCCGTTTGTACTTCACGTACAAACGAGCACCGGCTTGAAAGACAGGTTAAACATCCTGTTTCGACCAGCGGGCAACCTATTTCAAATATTAATAAAATAGTTAGTAAGGGAAGGTGTGAAAAATATATACTTTACCTCTACTTTGAACGATGGGCAAGCTAGTAGTAATTGCCGGAGTGGTTATTGGTGCTACGGCGGTGGTGGAGGTGGTCGTCGTCGTTATCACCTGGATTACCACCAAGTGGCTATAGGCGATGGTGACGGGGGCCAGAGAGGGTGTGTCTGTAAATAATTGAAATCAATAAAATAATCAAGGACAAAAAAATGAAGACGTACCAGGGCATAATGTTACCATAGTTAAACCTAGGTGGTTTTGTCACCTCAGCTCTACGAGGCTGAGGCAATGGTTCCGATACCCATTTCTCTCCCTCGCGAAAAACAGCCCTAGCCAGCATAACAGACCCAACAACCACGACTTGGAGGTGGGCATCCTCAACAAATACATGTTACTATTGTCGAAGTAAATTAACGAAAAACTTACCTAGACACTGCGCCAACACCGTCAACGAAACTAAAAAAATTGGAACTAAGAGAAGTTTGACATGTTGTCAGTTCAAAACTGTAACATTGAATGAATGGACAGCTCGATTAAGGAATTGAACTTGTATTATTTCCCACTTTTTTGTTTTACAAAATCTACCATTTCATACACTATTGGACCCCATAAATGAAAGATGTCTGTCATAAGACGCTGATTATTCGGTGTTGTCGGTGCGCAATCGAGCAACAAGTACGAATAGGGTTTCTCAAAGGTTCTGCGATATGCTTCCATGAAATATGGAAGTGAATTAGGGAACATTTGCATTCACAGGGCCCGAATTTGAGTAACATCTCGAGCGGTTTTCATAAGGATGAGATGAGATGAGGACTGTTAAATGAGATGGTACGCGAATTACCATAAAAGGATTTTGCGATATAAGAATAACGGAAATGTTATTATGGTGGGATTTTTTGGTAAACATTTTTTCCATCGCTAAACCTTTGGGAGTTTTTAAATCCTCCATTAAATCCTCCAAAGTTAAAAGAGTATTGGGATGAATCATTTTCATCGTATCCCGAGCAAAAGGTGACGTAGTCGCAATCCTTTTTTATTTCATCATGTAGTGGCTGCAAAGCCACGTTACAATATATAACGCGCTCTCGGCAAGGTTGAAACTACCTAGGCATATGACAGATCAAATTCGCTACCACGTGGCTTTTTCCGGTTTGCGAAGGTCCCACCAGGTTAAGGCGAGCAGGTGTGATAAAGCGACAGGGAGGAGGATGCGCTATGTGGCATGATGGCATGTCGCACTGGAGCAGGTGTTTCCGGGACCACTTGCAAGAGAAGTCATGATCTATATGCTTATTTTTTTGCGATTATACCTCATCTTATTCATTAAAACATCCTTCGAGAAGCATCCTTTCACCTTTCGAAATATATAAAATCCCCACCTGTTCCAGTAGGAAGGCATCACAGATTTCCCTGTGGTAGAAAGACGATTCATGGCTTATCCTAACGAAGCCTGGCTAGATCGGTGGTTGGATACATTAGACGGTCACCAATCGCCTTTTTCGCGCATTGTGGATACGGAGCTGACCGAACTTTTCGATGAAGCCCTGCAATCTGCCGATTCTGATTTGGCCCGCAATACGGAATTGGCGCGCTTGCTAGACGAAATTGATTACTTGAATCGTTCACTCCCGCCGGCGCCGCCAACTGAGATGGAGACCCCGCCGCCCAAGATGCAGCCGACCCGCAAGTGCCGCGCATGCTGGAGCATGCACCGTCCGAGATGGAGCCGACCCGCTTGGCTTCAACCCGCAACGCGGAACTGTCGCGCTTGTTGGACAAAATAGACGATTTAAACCAAACGTTCCCGCTCCACTCCCACCGACCCGGGACCCATGTTCAGCAGGGGAAGGGAGGAATTCAACACGGTGCCTGCCAGCGCAGTCACACCACCTGCTCCAAATTCTCCCACCTGTGTGGGAGTGGAGGAACACCTCGTCGCCAAGGACACAACGGGAAGCAAGCTTGCCAGCCATTTTGCTAGATTTGGAGTCGTGGACCGAACAACCACCTGGGCTTGGCCTTGAATCCTTAGCCCACGAGTGGGAAGCCATCATAGCCCATTCGCCGTCTTTAGGGGCAGCGAATTTTCTATTTGGGACGTCCCAAGTAGGTTTTGGTGAAGCAGAATTTGCCCCTCAACCTTCTCTTGGATCGCAGGTACGGAATCGTGGTGTGCAAGCCCGTCAACGGCGTGCTGAGCGTCTTCGACAACTCAATTCAGCGCAAACCCCCAGAGCACGTACCCCTTCCCCACAACCGCGAGAGATGGGAGATTTTGGGGTGTTTGTGGAGCTGAATCCAAGCTTAGCGAACCATTTACGCGAAGATAGACTGGCTATTGACCCAAATTGCAATCCTATATTGACGGCGAAGCAATTGTTGGGGGAGTATCGCCCTCGCATATTGAGTCATCTTACCGACCGGATACGTCTCTGTAAATCGGTGAAAATGAAATGTAACATTTACGAGTTAATGCAGACAATCGTAAACACTCCCAAGAACTTTGAAACCATTCTCCGAGTGCGCTATTTTCATAGTCGCTATTTTCCGGTGTTACCGACCTCGAATAGAGAGCAATTGATTCAAGTCGCTTTCGAACACATGACACGTTATTCATCATCAGCAAAAGGATCCGGATGACGTATGGAGCGAGACGTTGAATTGCGCGCTTCGGTAGTGACCTATATACCTATGACGGGGCATGGGTTACCCCCGACGTTCAAACTTCCCACCCATTTATCGAATAAAAAAGCCCTGTTAAATACTCAATGAAACAAGTTGTGCTGCTTTATCTACGCAGTGAAAGCTGCGCTGATTTTTCAATTTAATATTGAAGACCTGCAGCTTGCGGTGCGGCATTATCGAGCCAAGGTTATTGACGGCATTTACTCTCGACATTTGAATGTGCTTCCTCGAATCGATCCCCTGACCCTCTCCTTTCCAGTTAAAATCTTCGATATTGACGCCTTTGAAGAACGTTGTTCTGTAGCAGTCAACATTTTTGCTTACGACAACTTACCCCACGGTACAATCGAAGTGGAAGAAGAACCCGAAGAATCCGAAGAACTCGAAGAGCGAGAAGAATCAGAAGAAGAAGGTGAAAGTCCGAAGCCACCTGTCAATCGTCCGGCGTTTCCCTCTTCCCTGGGGAAAAAAAAGCGTTCGTCTACCCTTTTCGTCTTCCCAGCAAAAGATTTGTTCATCCCACTACCCAAGCTTCCTTAGATCCTGTGAACTTGTTATACACCTGTACTGGTCGGGGACGAGGACATTTTTGGACCATTCGTTCGCTGAGTCGTCTTCTAGGTCGCAGTGGTCACCGGCGCAAATACCTCTGCCATTATTGCCTCAACGATTTTAGAAGTGAAAGTTCTTTGGCTCAGCATAAACTGTATTGTACAAAAAAGTCTCAAGCGCCGGTGCGTCTTCCTCCTTTGGGTCACAACGAATTGCGAATGCGTCGGTTCAATTCCGCAAAGCGAGCTCCAATTATAGTGTTTGCCGATTTTGAGGCTATGCTTGTCCAGTGCGATACCAACGAAACCGAATCGACGACTCGGCAACACAAACTCCATCGTCACGAACCTATTTCGTTTTCTTACGTAGTGCTGGATATCCACGGCAAGGTAAAGGATATGGTGCGCTATACGGGTAAACACGCTTTTTGGGAATTTCTGAAGCGTATGAATACTGCCAGCGAACTGGAAGAAGAAGTATGACACACGAATATTCCTCTACAGTGTGCCACCCGTCAACGGTCGCTAAAAGAAAGGAGGGAGGCCACTCATTGCATTCATTGCAAACAAGCTTTACCTCCCTTTAAAACTCACAGTCTTGAACGGATGATGGATCACGATCATTATGATGGTTCGTATCGAGTACCGCGCATAGTGGCTGCAATCTCCATTGCAAAGTGGACGATTATACCCTGCCCGTCTTCTTTCACAATTTACAGCGAGTGTTTTCTTTTTATCGTGGGTATTTTTCTAAAGAATTCTTATACATTATAGGAATTTCGATGGTCATTTTATAACAATGGCTATGGAGTTGTATGAAAAGATTTGCGCGTTATTCCCAAGTCTATAGAAAAGTTTTTAACGTTTCGCATAGATAACGTGCTTTTTTGGATAGTCTATAATTTATGAGTTGCAGTTTAGAACGTTGAACACAGGTCTTGATTGGTAAAGGGTTAGATTCGTTTCAACGTCTGAAACAATCAAGATATGTGAATGGAGACGAAGGGAAACTTCGAATGTTAGCGCGAAAGGGAATTTTTCCCTACGAATTCCTGAGTAGCTTAGAAAAGTTAGATTTACCCTATTTACCACCCATCGAAGCATTCCATTCGATCCTAGCGGGTCAAACGGTAACCCAGGTTGATTACTCGCGTGCTCAAAACGTTTGGGATACTTTCGGTTGTCGTACCTTACGCGATTACCACGACCTGTATCTAGAGAGTGATGTATTAATCTTAGCTGACTGCTTCCAAAACTTCCGCGAAACCTTATTCCAATCATCGGGATTGGATGTTGCTCACTTTTTTAGCATTTCGCATTTCAGTTGGAATGCCTGTTTGTATATGGAAGGGATTGAAATGGAGCTTATGACAGATGTTACCATGCATAACATGGTCAAAGAATACATTCGAGGGGGGTTAACTATGGTCTCTCTCAAACGCTCTCGAATTGCCGAATTTTGACCCGTTAAAGCCGCTTTGCTCCATAGAATATATCGATGCGAACAACTTGTACGGGTTCGCTATGGTGCAAGCTCTACCCAGTTATGGGATTCGATGGATAAATCCTCCTCAATGTCCAAGCTTGGGAGAAATTATGGGTTTAAACATAGATGGAGCGGTGGGATACACTTTTTCGGTGGATTTAGAGTATCCTACTCATCTTCCCGTTGAGCATGATGACTTTCCCTTTCTTCCCCGCAAAGAACCCATCAAGTGGGAACAGTTGAGGCCTACTATTCAACAGCAGTATTTGGCTCACGATTTGAAATTTCCTGGCAATGTTTCAAAATTGTGTGCTACCTTGCATGGGAAAGAGCGCTACCTGATCCACTACAGAATGCTGCAATTGGTGCTCTCTCGCGGGTTGCTAGTGACGCGAATGCAGTGGGCTATTCGTTTTTATCAGAGGCCGTTGTTCACATTGTCACCAGAGTTACATTGAACGCAATACCACTTTCCGAACCGCCGCCAAAAATTATGCCAATCGCGACTCTTTTAAACTGATGAATAACTCCATCTTTGGTAATTCTGTTTCGTTTTGTTGGTTTTATTTTATTGATTCTTGGTTTTATAGGTAAAACGGTGGAAAATCTTGACAACCGATCGACCGTCTACGTTGTCAGTGATCCCCACGCCCTGCTCTGTTTATGTGCGAGCCCAGCCTTCCTAAACGTGCGTCGCCTGAATCGCAATTTAGTCTTGTACAATGAACCCATTATAGTTGGGTTTTCAATTTTAGAGTTAGCCAATTCTCATATGTACGACTTCCACTATAAAGTTAACCTACCTCATTCGGAGATCATTGTCGTTTAATTTTTACTGATACAGACAGCTTTTGCTATTGGGTGGAAAGTCCGGTTGGTTTTTGACAGGAGATGAAAGCAGTTATTCGGCAGTACTTTGATACTGGCAATTTTGATCCGCAAAGTCCTTTTTTATTATTCCAAAAACGATAAATTATTGGGTAAATTTAGGAGTGAAGCTGGTCGACGTCAAATTGTACAAATTGTGGCTGTGCGCCCTAAACTATATTTCCTAATCTTTAACGATGGTGAAGAATACCGAAAAGCTAAAGGTACCACCAGAGCCGCTACGAAAAGGGAACTTAGCAAGGATTTATATTGAAAAGTGCTATACGGTAACCTCAATCATGTTTTTACTACAAATGTAACCTTGCGCTCTTTTAATCATACTATTTTTACTTTCGAGAATCATAAACTATCCCTCTCGGGTTTGGACAATAAGCGATTTTGGCTACCGGACCGAATCACCAGTCACGCCTATGGTTATGGAGCGGAAAAGGCGACCTCTCCTCCACAATAAACAACATAAAATCAACAAGCGAATGTTTTCTTGATTCCATTGGGCCGACAAACATAAATAACTCGGAAATGGTGCTCTACATCCGTCAATCGCCGAAATGAAACTTTTACGTCACCTCTGGTCTCGTCTTCGACAATGGCCAGCTCGTCAGAGGATTTCAATTGTGGTGGTAGTTTATAGATGCACCATTCCCCTATTATTCCCTTGTAGATCATGATTTCGTTTAGTTGATTTGTATTCGTGCTTGTGTTAGCATGTGTTTGAAGACAGTGAAACAATGCAAACTCTATCTGAAAACATTGCGTCATTGTAATAGCAAGTTGAGAAAACTCATTTTAAGACAAGCTGATCGCCACTTAATTAACGGGCTCTGTGAAGTCGTCTTAAACGTGGTAAGCGGGGTTATACCTCTCCAGGACATAGAAAAAAGACGTTTAGTTCATCATAAAAAGCTTTACGTCGTTTGGCGCATCCTAGGAAAGGTATACGTTCTCGTCAAGCGCCCTTGGATCAAAAGGGGACCGGATTCCTACCCCACGTTCTAAATCCTACCTTGGCGTTTCTTCAATGTCATGGCCAAAGCTCATACAGCGCGTCTTGTTCCGCTGGACTTGGCGGATAAAATCGAGAGTCTACTCAAGCAGTACCAGCGAAGTCACCCCTTACAGCCTCCCACCGATCCCAAGCTTACCTACCTTTACCAAATGGAAGACGATTTAAAGCAGGTTTTGCATGACTCGAGTTTGGATCCAAGCTCTAAAATGCGACAATTTGAATTTTTTTTGCTACATGGTCGCTACATGGCTGCCCAACGCCCTTATGAGGCAGTTCCCCGCACAAGCGCCACCTCGGTACTTTTACCGCTTGCTCTCCCATCGCCTCCCTCACTCTTTACCCCGTCTATCGCTCCTAATTCACCTACCACCACAGAAATGTCGGAGACATGGAGCTCATCTTCCGATCAGAGTTTCAAGCACCCAGTGGAGGCTTCTTTTTCCTCTATGCCTCTGTTGGGGATTTCACCTATAGGGGATAGCCATGGGTCGAGCCTACTCGCGATCACTCCAGAGGTAGGGGATAAGAAAGTCGGCGTTACTCCCAAGTTCACTACACTCGGTCCACTAATGATGTATGCACCCATGACAAAAAAAGAACAAAGAGTTTGGAATCGCTATTCCCCCGAATGACTCCCGAACGACTACTGAAATCATTGAGAGCTCTCAACGAATTAAAGGGAATTGACAGACCTGACATAATAGAAATTGATGACGATCGCAGTATAAAAGTGGATGGGAAGAAAATGCAGGGAAAAGTGACGGATTGTATTCGCTACATATTAACCGGAAGAGTGAGAAGAACTTTGGAGGGGCTGGCGCGCTTTCACGATGCGTTATTGCTTTTACAGTTTCCTATGGCAGATTACTTTGACACGAAGCGTTTAAATGACATGCTCCTCCTCCGCACCGGACTCACTCCTCGAAGACAACGAGCTGCGGCTGAACCGAAATCGTCGCCTTTAGCATGGCGAAACCTCAAATAAAATCCGATTATCAATAAAAGACTGGCAGCATTTGTATACGGACACAACCTCGCATGGAGCCTATGGTGGCCTGCAACGCCTCGTGCGTTTTGCTCGAAAAAAAATTCCACAAGCAAAAAATGTCAACCTCACCGTAGCGCGGGAAGCTTTGAGTCATCTCGACAGCTATACGTTACACCGAGCTACCCCCGACGTTTCCCGCGCCGTTATATCATCGCTTCATTTTTAAACGATGTTTGGCAGGCCGATTTGTTGGACGTACAAAGATGGCAGAAAAGCAACGACGGTATCCGATATCTTTTGACCATAATGTATGTCCATAGTCGATTTTTATGGGTTTATCCTATAAAGCGGAAAACTGTACCTAGCGTACTTGCAGCGTTTCGTCAGCACATCTTCAATCTAGGAAAAGACCCTCAACTTTTGAATACGTATCGTGGTCTAGAGTTCCTCAATCGTGACTTTCAACGTTACCTTCGCGAACAAGGAATTAAGTTTTACCTAACTCAGACGCAAGAAATCAAGGTACCCGTAATAGAGCGGGTTCATCGAACTTTGATGGAACGCCTGTCGCGTTACATGACTGAAAACTCCACGGAGCGGTTTCTCTCGGGTTTGTCGCAGCTGGTTTATGGTTACAACCAAAGTTTTTACCGAACTATTGGTCGGGCCCCATTGAAGTCACCCCGGCTTATCAGACCGAAGTGGCTGACATATATCCGTAGCCAACGCACCCCCAAGCATCCAACTCGTCATCGTTTCCACCCAGGAGATTGGGTACGCATAAAAAACGAAGTGAAACCATACTTTAAAAAAGGGTACAAGGTTCAAAATACTTATGAAATATTTCGCATTGAAAGTGTTAACCCAAACCACCCCTCGACTTATAATCTGATAGACCTGACTGGTGATAATATAGTAGGTCAGTTTTACGCTCGAGAACTCACCCGTGTAGCTCCCCCCCCCCCGAATTAAAAATCTTTGTATCCCATTGAGCAGGTCTTGAAATCACGTTGAAGAGTGTCTGGCGAGGTGGAATACTATGTAGCATGGAAAGGGTGGCCGCCGAGTTTAATACTTGGGTATTCCGTTCCCAGTTAACACCTCGTTGGCGCGACTTCGTACAGCAAAAAACCGCTCCTTGTCTCCCACTAAATCTCTGTACACTGATCACCCAAGACCTCGAAAATGAATCGGGATGATCAATACATTATTTTACCATCCAACGCTTTGAATCAGTTTCCAGATAATACACTTACCCAGTTTCGAACTTTATTGCACGAACCAATTAACGTACCCTCGGACGAATACGAGGTGGCCTTGACTGAATTTTTCTTTGTCAATCGTTTACAGGCTCTAAAAGTTAGCGATAAAATCCTAAATGTACGCGTAAGTTCGTCTAAAGAGTCGGAAAAGGTCGTCGATTTTCCCCTAAAAAACGACGTCTTGACCTATGACAACGCTGACGCATTGGTACGGGAAATACAGGACGTTTTGCGTGGGAGAGTGAAAAAACTACCTTGCGCTTTAACGCTCGAGTTACGTGGTAAACACGTGACTTGGAAAATAGCCGAACCGGTGACTGAGAGTGTACAGTACGAAATCTTATTATCGGAACGTGTCAAGGTCATACTGGGCTACTGGGCTCTGCATATCACGAATACATCATCTTCAGTGAGAATCAATTGGAAAAGGTAGCCGCTTTTTCCATCGATTTGCAGAGCAGAGCCTACAATCTGTACGTCTATTCTAATATTGTTCACTCTAGCTTGGTCGGTGATAGTTGCGCTCCCCTTTTGCGTACTATTCCCCTTTCTCCGCAGTGGAAGAATGGTGAAGCTGTGTCGGTGCAATTTACCCACAATTATTACATCCCACTGAGTGGTGGATACATTGACACGATTCAAATATATATAAGGACTAACACTGGTAAGCCGATGTTATTTCGTAGCGGTAACGTCTCGGTGGTGAGACGGCGAAGAGATGGTGTCTTTTAGCAAGTGTATATCGGTAGAATGTTTCATGACTGCCATGAATCCAGAACAGCGGGGTCGAGGTGAGTTTTTACCACATTTTCGAGGAGCCTACCGACAGCAAGGTTACGGTTTTTTCAGTCAGTACTTTATCCCGCTTTTCCGGAAGGTTGTAGCCACTTCTCTTCAGTATTTAACACGTAGCGTGGGTAGAGATATCATAAACAGAAAAAATTGACTGAAGCAATAAAAACACGAGGTTTGGAAAGTTTAAGACATATGAGTCATAACATAATCCATCCACCAGGTGAAAGCGGGACAGCGCAAACAGGACAAGGGTTCGTACAATTTTTAAACCGAAACCCCATCACTCCCTTGCTCAGTATGACTCCTACAGTGAATCGAGTCACATTCAATCGTCACCGTCGCAGTGTAGTGAAAAAACGTAAAAAGAAGAAGACGATTGGAGCTTTGGCGTCTTACCAGAGCGAATAGGGTTGGAGGAAACGACGTGCTCGCACGAAAAACCTAAGCAAATCCTACGGAAGCTGAAAAAGAACACGAGGAAGAAGAAGAAGAGAAAGTCTGTTTTCGAAATCTTTTCGTAAGCCATGTTTCCTAGAGAACCAAAGAGCAACCCCATCCTCATGGATAAACTGGATATTTTTACACTTCCGCCAACCCAAGACGGTATCCAACAATCAAAAGATATCCATATTCATAATCGCAGCTCACCTCTCGGTAACAGCGTCCCTATCGAGTTTAGCTTTTCCACCCATTCCAATCTACTGCGATCTAGAACGCCCCCAACTTTACCTACAAATCCAAGTAGTACGTTCCGATGGTAAAAATCTAGCTGCTGCGGTGGTCAGGGATGGTGTTTTGACTGAGGACGATCCCGTCCTTCCTACCAATCTCACACTGCATTCCCTATTAAGCCAAGTTGATCTATACCTTAACGAAACTCTAGTCACCGATTCCACGCAAAACTAAGGCTACAAAAGTCTCTTAAACTACCTTCTACAGGTCGGGAAGAACATCAAGAATCTGTTGGTGGCGCCATGCTCTTCAAACGCGACCCGTTACCGGGCGATTTTGTTGGGGGAGCTTTTAAAGTCACTCGTGAGCGAGTCTCAAACTCTAGAAATTCTGAATGTGGACCTGTTTCACACTCGTAGTGTCTTACCACCGGACATGAACTATCTTGCGTTTGCGTCGCCAGTCGGGCGCCTTTTTTGCTCAATTGTCCGAAAAATATACCTATAAATTGAATATTCTCAAGGCAGTTTTGGTGTTGCGCGTGCAATCGGTGCTCAACGAATATAGAATTGCCATGGAGAGTTTGTTAGAGGCCGGGCATGTCGTTAAATATCCCTTCTTAAAAACTGACGTTCGTTCATTCACCATTCCTAGTAGGACCATGCAAAAAACCATTGAGGACGATTACCTTCATCGTGTTCCTCGACGACTCTTGATCGGTTTCCTACCTTCCAAGAATTTCATTGGCCATTTTCATAGCTATCCTTATGTAATACCACACCACAACATCTCATCCCTTTCCGTATCCCTCAACTGTCAAGAAGGCACCTTTCCCGCACACAAGCTGAGCGAGAAAGAGTACCTAATGGGGTACTAGTCACTTTTGGATTGCTACAATCGCACCAATAGCGAATTGGGCTTTGCTGTTAATCGAGAAGATTACCAGAATTGTTATCGATTGTACGGTTTTCAAATCATACCTGCTGAAGAAGGTTTTGGACTATTCAAAGAGGGAAATTTGAAAATTGATGTACGCTTTTCCGAAGCACCTACCGAGAATTTAACCGTGTTGATTATGAGTGAAGTGGATTCACTCGTACAAATAAACAAAGCGCGTCAAGTACTCTTGGAATGAATACATAACAAATATTTCAGATGTTAAAAAATGATCCGGCGGTGCAGAGGCGGCACTTTACGATCCATGTGATTCCGCGTGATGGTTTGGATCGAAACGACAACCTATCCTTATTGTTTGCAACTCACACCCTAGTACACATATGGGTATGCATTGGCTCTTGTTTCACGTGCCGACATTTCCCTCTACCGTGCACCCAGTGGAATTTTTTGACAGCTTGAGTCGAGACATTAGTGATTATCATCCCGACCTAGCCCGATTTGCCGGACCTCATCTGCCGCAAAACCATCCCACTGTTGTAAAACTCCCCACCTCGCGTGCGTGCGGTCAATTGTGCCTGTACGTAGCCTTGCAACGAGCTCGAGGACGTTCCCGTCAGCGAATCTTGGCTCCTTTCCGACATTATTCCTCTTCTCGATCAAAGCAATTGTTGGAACAAGACCGGCGAGTGGAACATTTATTTTACAGAAAATATCATCTGTCCTTGGAACCTGTATCTGTTTGTTGTCGTGGCCAAACATGTAGAGCCAATGTGAAAATAAATGATTATGGAAAGGAACAACTAGCATTTTTATTCCTCCGAGTTTCTTATTGATGAATTAGATTATGACCGTCAGAGGGATGATTGGACTCCCCGTTCGGTGAACACACAATCTATAATTTTTTCTTAAACGTGAAAAGTGAGTTTTTAAGAACAAAACCAAAAGAGTAGTTTGCATTTCACCTTTGTATTATTATTTTTTACATTTTATCACTTTTAATTTTTTAAATTTTGACCACGAAAGCGGGTGGATGGACTCCCAGCTCCGAATTAGGTTGACGTGGGGTATCAACATCCCGCGCTCGGTGAACATAAATCCCATGAGAAAACTTATTAAGCCTGAAAAGTAAAGTCTTATATTTAACATGAGAAGAGTGGTTTCCATTTCATTGTTGTATTAAATGTTTTCTTCTTTTTTAACACTTTAAATAAATTTTTAATTTGTAACATGGGGGGTGGACGACTGGACTTTCCAGTTGGTAGGCTTCATAATGTAGGAGAAGCTTGTTCGATGGGTGATATGAAAGACTGCTGTGAATGGCTGCTACCGCGAAATACGGGAGGGGCCACGAATTCGCCATCTAAAAAACTGAAAAAAGAAAGTTTCTAGCGTTAGACTACAAAACAACGTTTCTTTTAATCAATGTATTTAAAAAAATTAAAAATATAAATTATTATTTTTTACAAAGTTTTTGGGGGTCTTGCAATGCACGGCAGAATCTCTTCCGTTCCATAGTCGGGCTTCGGCGGGCTTCGACTCGCGGTGTGGTGGAGTCGACACGCGACTCTTTTTTCTTGATTTCATTGAGATGGCGGAGGAGCTCGCGTCTTTTTCGACGTAGGTTGGCTTTTTCTTCTGTTTCTTCTTCTTCATCTTCATCGCTGGGCATTATGTGAAGGCCGCAATCTTCCTCGTCGGGTTTCCTTCCTCGTACGACTTTCAAAAATCGCACTTACTCTTGATGACCTTCACGTAGCGTACTTGCTCTTCTGCAACCCATCTGGGGTCATTAATCACCTCTTACGGTATGACCTACATCCCGGGGAATTTAGTGGCGCAGTAGTTGCACACCCCTTACTACTGTTTTTTTGTGCCCATGGTAGGAGGCAGCAGTGTCGCAGTACCAGAATTACCCGCAGTCGCTAAAAAAGGCCATGATCAGTATTAGTGATAGCGTTAACAGCTGTTTACTTACGCAGTAAAAGCTGCTATTTTGCGACAAGAAGCGAAAGCTGATAGTGAAGCGAACAGTAATGTTCGTGGTTGTCGTTCACCTTTGTTCCTCAATTAAAAACATAGTGAAAACAATAGATCGACTCTTCGCAACTTAGAAGGACAGATGTTCAAAAATCCAAAGTCACATAATTGAAGCGCAATACACAAGTATACCCTCTCCGGATATCAAAGAAAATTTTAAAAGAGACTGGGAGTAATGATGTACAAGAACCTGTTAATCTATTGTACACTTGTACAGGTCCGGGAAAGGGGAATTTCTAGGCTATTTCTTCTTTAAATCGGTCTCTTTGGACGACGCGCTAGCAGATACGCTTTTACAGCCTTCATTGTCTAAATTCCTTTAGTAACGCACAAGCGTTGGATAAGGATAGCGACTATTGTCGTTTGAATAAGAGACAAGCAGTGCGTCTCCCTTTGAGTGAAGTGAATGATATTCTTGAGATGTAATCATTTAGCTCTGCTCAACGAGCACCTTACATTGCGTTTGCAGACTTCGAGTCACTCCTAGCTCAAACGGACGAAGATTTCCCTAGTTCGAAATTGACTGCACGACACGACAACCACGTACCTCTTTCATACTACTATATTATACTACACAATAACGGAGAGGAAATCGTGTTTCAAAAATATACAGCTGCAGACGCTGCTTTCAAGTTCCTCGAGGTAATTTTAAAAACAGCCACGAGTTGGCTAAAATATTTCGACAGCAAACTGTTCCACTTCGCGAAGAAGACGTACGACTCGCTCATGGAGTGCATAGCCGCCGTTCGCGTGCACTGTAAAAAACCGTTATCGGACGACATAAGTTATCGCGTGATCGATCACGATCATTTCGATAGAACTTTTCACGGTACTGCCCACAATGTTTGCAATCTTCATTCAAGGTGGAGAGGTACCAACTACCTGTTTTCTTTCATTACCTGCAGAATTATGACGTACATTTTATTTGTCAAGCATTAAGTGTTATTGTTTTGACTGCTTCTGCTTCTTTCAGTCATGCGCGACAAATATCCGAAAATTTGGGACTTGTCCAGTTACAGAGAACTCACAAGTTCCTAAACAAGCCAGTACTTGTGTGTTTTACTATTTTAGAGCAGGCGAAAATGGATATGTATGATTTTCACTACAGTATTATTCGTCCACGATTTGGATCAAGAGGTCAACTAATCTTTACCGATACTGATAGCTTCTGCTACAGTGTCGAAAGTTCATAAAAATTCATGACATTATAACAAAGCGCTTTGATACTGCTAATCTCTGTCCAAAGAGCCCTTTCTATTTCAGCGGAAACAATAAACGTCTAGGATTGTTAAAAAATGAAGCCGGTAAAAATCAGGTTATAGAAATAGTAGCCTTGAGACCTAAATGAATATACTGTTCAAGTTTTATTGAAAAAAAAAGAAAAGCGAAAGGGACTACTGTGCAGCAACACAGCGTGAGCTTTCAATGAACCCTTACCGTCAAGTCCTTTATGGGTCTGTTAGTCAAGCGTTTACAACTAATACTACAGTGGATCCCACTTATAACGATATCGGATATAACGATAACCCGCCTATACCGATACGAAAGTTACGGTCCCGTTTTAGTCCCATTTAACCCAATGAGAACGATATTCGGTTTTACCGATATCGCTTATAACGATAATTCGCATTAACTGATATAATTTTGAAGCCCCATTGGGTATTTGGTAATGGTTAATGATTCCGGATATACCGATGCTCTTTGACATATCGATGACACTAATACCTAAGCCCTGAAAGGGGTGTCAGTAATTCCATGGAAAGAATGACAGTGTAACAGGTTTTCAAAACAGGACGTACTAGCTTTCACCTCCTTTCACCTTCGACCTCTCTCGTTGGCAGTGTTCAGTTCAGCGCTGACAATTCTGAAGCAAAGATGTCCAAAAGAGGAAACACTAACACTCGCCCAACGCGTGGAAGTTTTAAATTTTTAAAGAACGCCAAACAGCGCGCAATTACGGAATATTTTGTAAACAAACAGAACTAATGATCACTACGTACTTAACAACAAAATAAAAATATTTTGGAACGCTTATTTGCTTTAATTTGTGATTCTTTCCCCTATGGAAGGCAAGTTCTGATATACCGATACTCCGCTTATACCGATATCGACTGTCCGGTCCCGAGCCCATCGTTATAAGCGGGTTCCACTGTACTACTCTTTCTTTCAATCAGGTTTACACCCTCCAAACGAAAAAGCTATTCCTCTCTGCAGTTGAAGACAAACATTACTGGTTATCTAATTATGTTAAAAGCCATGCGTACGCCTTTTGCATAAATGATGCATGAATCGGCTTCCTAGTGTCAGTTGGGTAGAAATATCTGACTGACTGTGCACCATAACACACAAATGACGACTCCAAAAATATCGTTCAAGCACCGTTGGGTTTGTTGGCGTCGCCAGCTTGGGGAAAGGGTTAATTCATTGCTCGCTTTCACCCGCTGCTTCCTAGAATTTAAATTGATATCCTCCACCTTTGGATTGCTTAGTTGCCGTAGGTGGCTGGACAAATTCAGCGCTACTCCACACGAAACATGAGCAAGAAAGAAACATCGTGGACCGAAACTGAGCAGACTTATTCTCCAAAACAGTGACAGTGAATTAATAAACGTTATTTGTGAAATAATTTTAAATCTTTTCAGTGGTACTATTCCGTTGTCCAAGAATCAAAAAGAAGTGCTGCGTTCATTTCGAAGTACATTACGTTTTGTTTCACAACCGGAAAAAGGATTCCATGAAAGAAGGAAACGTTTGCTACAAAAAGGATCTTGTCTTCGCTTCCCAGTACTAAGCCCTGCGTGAAAGTTCTTAAAAAATACAAACATGTAGAAAATGGCTGCAGAAGCAATGCGTCTCGAACCTCTTCACCTCGCTGACAACATTTTATCCCGCACCTTAGAAAGACCAACAGTAAAATCTTTCCCGTCTCTTCAACTCATCTGTCTGCAGAATATCGAGTACGAAGTGATGAACATTTTTTTAAAAAAGTGAATTTACACCAGAAAGGGAACTTCGCGCATTCAAGAAAGTTTTTCAACGTTTCAAAGCAGCTCATCCTGCACATAGCAAGAATGTAGAAGTCACTAACCCAGATCAAACCGTACCAAGACATATTTATAATAATACCCCATCCATTATACCTCTCGAGAAAATTAATAATAACAGCTATTTGAACTTACGAGAAGCTCATAAAGCACTGACACACTTAAATAGCTATACGTTGCATCGTAACAATCCACGTCGCTTTCCGCGTCGCTACATCATCACATCTTTTCTTCATGAAGTTTGGCAGTCAGACTTGGTGGACATACAACGTTGGAAGAAATTCAACAACGATATGACTTTTCTCCTAACCATAATTGACGTATACAGCTGATACTTATGGGTGTATCCGCTACGGAATCCGTACAATTAATCATTACGACGCAGACTTTGTAAAGTGGTGCGGACCGTTTCATATAGAAAATCATCTTTTGTCTGTCCAACATCTGTCTTCTAGAGCATGCGGACATTGGTGTGTTTATGAAGCATTAGAACGTATTCGTGGGCGAGGTTTGTCCGCTATTGTACTCCTTTCCGTATTAGTGGAAATATAAAAAAACAGCTTTGCACCAAGATCATTGGTGCCTGGAAGAGTATGGAAGACAACATTATTCAAGGTTAAAAATGTGTATTGTGAAATTTCAAAGACAGAAAAATTTACTGAAGCATGCATGATTTTGTCTCAATAAACAGAATAATAACTAACCAATCTGCAGTACAACGCCGTTTGGCGTCTACAAAGGTCTACAAAAAGAGTCTACAAAGGTCATCTAAAAGTATCTTTTAGGATAGTGCCGTTAATCGTTTATTTCGCGTCCGCGGTTCAGTTCCGTTGTCAGCTAGCGTCTCCGGTCGTTCCGGGTAAGAGGTAAACTACTAGCGTTCTTTTGATGGACGTCGTTTCTTTCTTGACACCGCTTCTTCTTCTCCTTCGCTACTTTTGACTCTTCTTGGTCACTGCTTTCACGATTACTACTTCGTCGTCTGTAGTGCTGTGGCATTCTTTTAAATTTGAGTCTGCGACTGCAATGTCTCCCAAGTTCTTCTCTGCGTTACCCACTTACAGCGCAGAATTCTTCTCCGTCAAGTGATTTCGAATATGAAGTAGCCATCTAACTGTATGTGGTAACGTGTACGTTGTAAATCCAATACAGGCGCTGACCTCTTTGCCGTTGCTCTCTTTCATTTTCCGTATCTCCACGATTTCCCGCCTAACACGATGCGCTAGAGAAACGCCGCATACTAATAACGTGTAAATCCAATGAATTTTGCTTTGCTGAATGCTGGACACCTTCAACACACTAGAGTTTTATACTTCTTCGTTGCGTAGGTTCTTTTGGTTATATTAGTTTTCATGTTGGAAGCTGGATTGAACGTGGCTCTTGCTACCGTGTCCAGCGCTTTTAAACAACTTCTCCGTTGCTCTCTAGCCTAAAGCTATCGTGAAGCGAAAGCGAACTTTGCAAATATTTTAAACATTATTGGAGGGTGGTTAATTATTAATGGACAGTGTAGATGAGGTACCTGTTGAAAGACTCGTTCATGCGTGTTTAACGTTTGTGTCGTTCAAGCGTGTTTAATTATTACCAGTAACTCACTAGCGTGAAGTTAGTTGGGAAAGGATAGTCATTGTTGCTATTCCTTTCGGTTTGCAATATGAAAAACTTACGAATTTACAGTTTCATGTATGGACATAATGAATGTTGCTGCTACCTGACTAACGAGATTTGCAGTAATTCTCTTCAACTGTCAGTTTAGCGTAAAAGACATCCCCAGTGTCTTTTTATTTAAGTTATGATTGAAACCTTACCCTACTGCATTCAAACATGGACTGTGAGATTACCGTTTCACAGTTGCACTGGATTAAGAAAATTGGACAGGTTGATATTTGTACAATACCTGCTTCAGGATACGTTTTAGAAGTTACTCAGCTTGGCGAGGATGAAGTCTGCGTGCAGTTCTACCAGAAGGAAAATCGAAATCACCTTTAGATAGTACAAGTCAGATTTCGGCGTTTTGTTTTAATCTCGCTGTGGGGTTTCTATGACTACCATTACAAAACCGCATGATTGTGAATTCGTTTAAAGGTGAATGCACAGTTAATTAACAGTGATGAAACTGATGTATTAGTAGAAGATCTGCATTTTCAACTCAAAGAAAACTCCCCTTTTATTTGGAAGGACGAGACAAAGTGTAAGAGCAGTGTTGAAAACTTGACGGTTACTGTTGTTTTATGGACAAAAAAGGAGTTGTCCATGTTTATAAACGCCAGATTCGTTAGACAACGGAAACGAGATTCGTCAACGTATTTTGCGTTGTACCAAAAAGATGGATAGCAGTTTTGATACGAAAAATTGTTCAGGTGTGTTAGCAGTAAAGGTACTTTTAGGACTGCCACATGGGGTACTGCCCCGCTTTGCGGGCAGTGTTCGCCTGGGGTATTGCCCTCCCCTTCCCGTCCCTCTTGACTTCCTATTAGGGGTGCCAGGCTCCCCTCCGCACGCGTCACGCGAGGGGGAATTTGCTCCCCTCTTTTTCGGCAGGCATCAATGTTCAAGCATGAATGAAGGGGAATAATCGAGCGCGGCTATCTGTTAGGGATTGTTTAGGAGGGGGAATAAACATGTTTGAAGATGCTACTGTAGCAATGAATTCTTCCTTTCTTCATTTAAGGTAAGAATTTTCCCTCTTGTCGTTCATTCAAAGAGAGGGAAAGATTTAAAAGGAAGAAGCACCTTTTCCTTCAAGCAGGAATGTTCCCCTTTTCTTGCAATAGGAGTAAAGAGAGGGAAAGAAACTTGTTGAAAAGGGAAGAGTACCGGTAATGTTTACACTTCACTACAAAGTTTCGTTAAAGTTTGCAATTATCTACAAAGTTTCGCTAAAGTTTCTACTTTTCTTGTAAGGGTGCTTTCAGATTGAAGGACTAAGAGGGTTAAGCCTAGTCCACTCTTAGGGTGCTTCCGATTGACGGAATAGGAGGGTTTAAGGGACTAAGGGCCTATTTACACCGATGGGTTAAGGGGCTTAAGCCAGACCAAGCATGTGCCTCTATGGGGCTACTTGACTTCATTCAAAGAGAAAAGGTGGAGTGAGCTAATTAGGATGACTTAAGGAGGTGTTCATAAGAAATAAAGTTTGTGTACACCTTCCTCGTCACAGCCCAGCCTGTTTATTTCCTTGAATGACAAGTTAGGTAGAACCCGAGAAAGGCCGTTGGATCCCCCACCTTCTCTTAGCCCTGCTTAAGCCCTTTAACCCGTTGGTGTAAATAGGCCCTAAGGCTTAGACTTTGGCTGGACTAAGTGATAATTGGCGAAAAGTGGCCCTTCTTTGCTGTTTTACATATTATTTCTTCTTCAGTAAAAAGCAGCAAATTTTACGCTTCGTTTTGAACGGTTTAAAAAGACTTTTTTGGGAAAAACTCTTTGTCAAAACACTCTAGATTTCCTTAAGAATTTTTTGAGCTAAAATCATAATAATCGGACTAGCCGTTTTGGAGTTATCGTCAGCAAGAGTTCCCCATGCTATTTGTCCATAAGCGCTTAGCTCCCCCGTGGCCTTAAACAAGTTTTTCAGAAAGAGTAGTTTTTCTAGAAATTGTTTCAATCTTTTCGAAAAAGTTTGCACTTTCGCGAAAAATATTCGATTCTTTACTGAAAGTATGAATCTTTCTAGGTACATATCAATCTTTGTTGATGTTTCATCGTTTAGAAAGTTTTCTTTACTTTCTATCACACCATGGTAGTTACTAAAGGGGGCCTTCCTACCGTCGATGAAAGGAAAATTCTTAACCCTATTGAGTGTAAAAGGTGTAAGTCCCATGCGTGACTCGTGCAAATAGGGAGGAGCAAATTCCCCCACGCGTGCCGCGTGCCGAGGGGAGGGGAGGCCGGCACCCCTTGCAGGAATTTAAGAGCGGAGGGGAGGCCGGCACCCCTTGCAGGAATTTAAGAGCGGAGGGGAGGGAATTCCCCAAGAAAATTGCCTGCAAAGCGGGCAGGGCCTCAAGTGACAGAACCCCTAAACCCAAAGAACCCAAGTAGATCTGCGCCATCGGTAATGTTACAGAATACAATAGTTATGATTTAGTGCAAAATGTTTCCTAGGACGCTGGTTTGCCTCCAATGATAAGCGTTGGGTAAATAGCATGCGGGTCTTTTCTGAAAAATGTGCTGTCACTAAGTAGGGGAGAGTGGTGACGTTTCAGACAATGTAGGTTTCCACGTGTAATGGAACGTAAAACTTTTGCACGTTTTACGACGTCAGGTTGTCTGCTCTATTTTTACAGGTGGAAGTATTCTGTTTGGAGTTGCGAAACTGGAGATATACTAATTTTTCTACGGGTAAGTATTAGTCCGAAAGTGCCCCAGACCCGGGGCAGTTTCGGACAGGAGTGGGGCACACCCGGACTGCACGATTTCTAGGAACAAATATCAAGAAGAAACATCTTTTTGTTTGTAACATCACTGGGTTCCACGAGTTAGAATATTTTGAACAAGAAATCAAAGCTTTTTTTGGCAGCATTGTTTCAGAAAACAAAATTTTTGGTAGTGATTGCACGCGTATAAAAGAACAAGTGACAGAAAGCTATTCATGGGGCCAATACGAATGTGCAAACAAGAAGAATGGCCTCGTTGGAATGTAGGTACATTAGACAAATGAACTGTATTGAAATCGTGCAATTAGCGAATGTAAGGGTTTGACGGACCGCGGTTTACTATGTCCGGATGTGCCCCAGATACCTTTTCGAATTTGAAAAAATAAAGCTCGGAGTACACGAAATTTTTGAATTTCAACTCTTGTTAGATTTATTGTTTATTATATCAGCTAGCTTAAGAGTCTATTTGTGTAAAAAATTGGTTATCTTTAAAACAAAAGTGACGCTTGACACGAAGAGGGAAATATTTACTTGCGCTTGGTGTTTTCATTTAAACGTGTCTAACTTCTGAACGCGTTGGTAGAATTAGTCTTTACCCACAAGAGCCATAATGCGTCATTTACTATGTGAATTTTTTCAAGTGTATTCTTACTTTGCGTCGCCAGATAACTTCAGATCCCGAATGTACCCCATGTCCGAAACGTCCCCACTGTCCCCTACGGTGCTAAGTTTGGTTTCCCTTTAAGAAACTTGGATCCTATTATCGATGCGCTCAGCGTTATTTCGCATTAAATCAAGACGGAAGACCGACGTCGCAGTTGTGAAAACGACGATGATACATCATTATCGAAGAAACGAGCAATAAGAGACTGGAAGACTATGACGGGGATGTAAAGTACCACGCACCGAAAGATTTACCCTATGTGCCGCCTAACCGTCATATCATGGAATATGCGAAACATTTACAGTTTCCCGCTGTAAAACGACAATATTCCGACACGGAGAGCGTATATGGAACCTCCTACGGACCAAAGCATCCGAAAGGGAATTTTTATGGCCAAAAGGCTTAAGTCGTTCTGCAGATAATCATTAGAATAGTTTCACAATTTGGTGTAGCTGACCGTTTTGGAAATAGACTAAAATATACATCTTCGACGGTAATTTTTCGAGTTGCTATTCATTGTAATACATTGCACGGCAAGATTGATCGCCACAAACAAGAGAGAAAGTATTCATATAGGGTCGAAAGCGGTGTTCCACCCACTGATCTTGCAAGAGCAATTGGTGGTTATCTTGACGACGATGTCGGGGACGAAAAGAAGAGCAGATTTGTTGAAGGGATCGACGACGAGCGCGCTGTAAAGAAACAGACAGACACCATTGTCCACAAGCTCGCGTACTAGGATGTTGCATTACCAGGGGGTGATCTTGTTTTAAGAAAGGCTTCACATCAGGCTGAAATATCGGGATAATAGTGATGAATAGGATAGCCCAAACTAGAAAAAACCCAAACGGTCGCAAAGACGAGGGAAAAGCTGGCACCTTCATCAATAACCAATGCATTCTCTCATGATAACTCGGGTGGGTATTGAAAGTGACAATAGTAGATTTCCCTATAAAAGCGGACACGTGTCTCAGAAAATCCCGAGGAATAACGTAGGTTTGGGTCAGAGCTGCAACTCGCTCTTTTTTTGCGAGCGCGCTCTCGCTCGCGCTCTTTGCTGAATTTTGCGAGCGCGCTCACTCTTTTGCTCACAAGCGAAGAAAAGAGAGCGCTCGCGCTCACGCCCGCGCTCGTTTACTATTGCCATCCCTTGAGTGGAACTGAACATATATATATATAAAATATTTTATTTTGCAAAAAAATAATTAATTCCCTTTTAATTTACATGAACAGATTAATTGCTTCCCATTCTATATTTAATATAATATTTTTTTTAGATTTTAGTAAGAATCTTTCCTTGTACAGGGGTGGGCAAAAAAGCTTTCCTTGTGTTAGAAATACCGACCGCGAAATTGTAAAACGAATTGTCAGGAATATAGTTAGCGGCAATACGCGCGATCCTACGCCGGACAATCATTAAAAAACCTTTACAGGAGTTTGCGCAGAGTTGTAATCTAGACTCTTGAGGCTGATTTAATTTCTTTAACTGTCGAAGGAGCACGAACGAGTCGGTTACTAGGGGAAAGGTAGGCCGCGTAATTTGAAAGTCTTCGCATGCAATTAACAAGCATCAGTAAAAATAATTCATGAATAATAATTATCTCCTAAAGTTATAATTAGTAATCATCTATGAAGTGTAAAATTTATTTCCGGTAGTACGTGAAAAGTGATCGTATTGCGTAACTATTATCGACACGAAATAGGGACGAAAATTTTCTTCATTTGTCTTACAATTTCGATATTGAGAGAAAAACTAATGAAATTTACATGAAGTGATTTGTAGACGAGGGATGGGACAGTGTGGACACTTTTCCGTAGTTTAATTTTCAATTCACGTGAAGGCAAATCTATAGCCTAATACTATACTCGTCAGATGGTCTGGTGTCCTGGCAATCAAATGAGGTGTTGTACAGTCAGGAGCAACAAAAAAAACCTGGCCACCTGGAGAGGCCTGATTAGACTTCTGTGGTTTTCTGTGTCTAGTTTTTTTTGCTCATGACCGTACGCTTGAAGAATACTAAAAATAATACCAAACACCCATGAAAACTGGAGGCTCCTCCGACTGTCCAAGACGAGGTAAAATACACAATAGACTTAAAATATCTAAATGAAATCTTACAGTTATACTCCCTCTCGATATAGGAATCATCCTAGCTACAGTTAGTTCAAGGAAACGCACGATGTTGTCAAAATGATTGACAACAAAAAAGACAACGTTTTAGAGGCGCGGCTGTATCTCGAGCTGTCAGCTGTGAGCTGAATTCGGGTGCGCAGTGTTACCAAGTCGTTTCCACAGCATGTTTTCCAGCATCAGAAACGGCTTTGTCCAAAGGGTACTAAATCATCACTTTGGAGTGTAAAATCTCGTACAAAATCAGGACAGCGATTTTAAAACAAACCTTTGGAGGAGTTATTTTCTAACTTTTCACCTTCAGAAAGGTAATTTTTGCTTTATTTTTAGATATATATTATGAGTGATCAACGAAATAAGCAGGACCTCCTCCTTACAAGAAGTGACAAAAATGCTGTTTTTATTTATTTCCTAAAAAGCGGCTTAATGTTTTTCCATGAAAATCTCCCCACGAACTTCGTCGTATACACTAAGCGTGCCATTTTTTCCTGATCCAAAATTGTCGTAGTTCATTCGTAAGGATTTTTGTACAGTTTGTCCTACGTGTAAACTGTCCCATCCCTCCTCTACTCTAAAGAAATTAGTTTTCATAATAAACGTTAGGCTAGCAAATGACAGAAGAGCAAAATATTTAAAGAAAATTCATAAATATTTTAGATATCAACAATACTCCGGTAATCAAGCGATATTTTTGCTGCAATGCCATTGGCGTTAATCTACTGACTCAACAAGTCGTTTTATGTGCACTTCTTACCTACAAAACTAAAAACTTCAAATTTCGCGGCCTAACCAGTGTTTTGGATCTTTTATTTTCCGCCGATCAAGATCCTGTTCGATCATTTGACATCGTCTGTCGATCCGATCCGATCCATTTTCCTAATTTTAGTAAAGATCTCGATCCGGATCGATCAAAAATCCCGATCCGATCCGATCAAAAATCCGATCCTTTCATTTAAAAAATGAAACAACGGGGCTAAATAAAATTCGACGGTAAGGAAATAATGTTTTGATTTATTTTCTCTGTATTTGGCCCGCCCTGAGCTGGTTGACTCACACGTCGAAGGGAATGTCCCAAACCATTAGTGATTTTGCTGTAGAAGTGCTTTCCTTGTGGTTTAATGACGAGTTCCGAAATGTGGATTTAGTCTTCCTTCATCAGCAAATTAATACAATCTTATGTAATTTGTAACGTAATTCGTACGTTATCGTAACCACCAAAACAATATAATTTATTAGGTAAAATCACAGATTTTTTATTGATTGTTGTGACTCGAGCATGTTTACAACATGACTTAGAATTGACAATTTTTACATCCCGTAGGATGTTTTCTTGCGATCACAAGTATTTATACTGGTTTAAGCATAAGGGATTACAGAAGGAAGCTCATTATTTCGAGATCACAATGCTTGAATAAGTAAAACTCAGCTTGCGTAGTGAGTTCAAAACGAAACACAAATGAAACTGGGTTTGCAACTAAAGCAAATTAATTTGTTGAAACCGGTGTGCGTTGATTTTCCAGTAATATAGAGGGCTTAGCGAAAGATCCATATGAGATTCCTGACAATTTTCTTAACTACACGAAACAGGTTCATTCAGGTACGTATCTAATTCGTTTCCGATTTTTTCGGCACCCTTAGGGGGCGTATGGCGTACCATGACACTACTGAAAAATGGACGAACAGGTGATGTCTTTGGCTTCATACTAGGGGAAACGCTTGCTTGAATTGTTTCTTCTTGCGCTACAATGAAAAGAAAAAGTTTTAAGTCTCATAAAGCTTACGTACTAAAATTAAAAAAAGCTCTTACAGATACTGAAATACCGGGTTTGAAGCTCTTGTTTGACTTGACGTATTACGTCACTCTCTGACCGACCAGACAAACTAATCCAAGTCTTTTTAAACCGAGAGTCGAGAATGGCTCCTGGGAAAGAAAAATCTGTTAGTTAAAAATAATCCGTAGAATGAATATACAATTACGAAGCACGTAAAATATGTCACTTAGTATATACGCCATACGACGCTTTAAAGACTCTTGCAGCGCATCCGCCAAAGATCTGTAGTACAGAATGTGTGTTCCGTCGGGATTGACAGTTGAATCGGACGACGTTCTGTTCAACATGTCTAAATAAGCTGGGATTACAAGTCCGGTGGTTTCAGAGTCTTTCTGAAATGCATCGGTTGCGAGCTTGAACGGTCCAAGGAGCACCACAAGCTCTTTCAGCATTCTACAGTGGAGATGTAATAGCTTGCCAAGCTTCGCACAAGCGTTTAGTTTGCTTTGCAAATCGCCATCACGAGCCAAGGCTTCCAAAAATTCAAATTCCAAAAAATTCAAATTCCAAAAAAGACGAAACTTCAACTTCGTATTGGACATCTAAATCAAACAACTCGACATTACGCAGGAGATCACAAATGTACTGGACAGTGCGTCGCGTTACACGGATGTTGGTTTTCCATTATTTGTCAGTCCAGGTCTTGTTTATGATATACTTCCAGAAGGTTTCCGTCCTGTGAATGTTACAAAGTGATCGACGAGCAGCTTTTCTTGTCAAGATTTTTAAAGCCAGGGTGAATAGCATAAACAGGCGTTTCCTTCTAATTTCAGCAATGCTTGAAAGAGCCAAAAGCAGCTCTATGTCACCATTTTTTCTTACTTGTTGGGAAAGACTCGCAGGAAAACTTCCTGAAATGCAATCTATAACGTACATAATATTTTAAGTTAAGTCCATATTTAATACCCAATTTAAAGGTTTTACTAAATCCACAACCATATTTTGAAGAAAAGGAAATATAGATGTTTCGTCCATCATTAGGTTTATTTAAAGAAAACGCACGTTACAATCTTTCCAACCACTTTGTTTTTGTTTACAATTTTGCTGAAGTAGTATTGTATCATTGAGTTCAATACAGCGAATAATGGTCACTGATTGCATGTTATATCGATACCAACCCTAACCCGATTTAACAGTACGTGTGACTATTGAGAAGCGGGTTTACTCAGCCCGAGTCCAAAAAAAATATTCAGACCCCGCCTAGCCTCTTTCCTGTTGACCGATAGTTATGTTGTGGCCTAAGGGTACTTTCCGATTGATGGACTAAGAGGCTTAAGACTAGTCAACTCTTAGGCCACAACATAACTATCGGTCAACAGGTAAGAGGCTAGGCGGAGTCTGAGTAATTAACACACCGAGGGAAGTGTACGAAGGGAAGGATATAATATGTAAAGAATCCCAGCCCAAAGAACTCTTGCTGACGATAACTCCAAAACGGCTAGTCTGATTATTATGATTTTAGCTCAAAAAATTCTTAAGGAAATCTAGAGTGTTTTGACAAAGAGTTTTTCCCAAAAAAGTCTTTTTAAACCGTTCAAAACGAAGCGTAAAATTTGCTGCTTTTTACTGAAGAAGAAATAAATTAAAATCGCTTCGTTAAAACATTGAGGATTTTTTTCTTAAAATTTTCACGTAAAAACTATTACGATCCGAGTTGTCGTTTGGCCGCTATCATTAGCAGTTTTTGCAAATGGTCTGAATATTTCCTGAAAAATTGTGCTGCCCTCACTTTGCAGTGCGGGAAACATGGGAAGGTGGTAGCCAGCTCTACTGGAAAGAAAAATGGCATGCGTTTGACGACAGTCAGACGTTCCTTGGCCGTAGGCCTGCGTCAGGCATTTAGTAAATATATTTTTCGAGGGATAGCTGGTTTTCGGTCCAAGAAGAAGTTTGGAGCTTGGATGCGCAGTGTGTGGCGCATGCTCCGCCTTCCTGCACCAAAACAGTAGCAAACCTCACGAGTGTTGTGATCGTGCTTCAACGTTGGTGTAGTGTTTGCGCTTCTTTTCAAGTTGAAAATAAAGTTATTGAGTGGAAATTTTGCATGTGTAATTGTGGCGTAAAATCAACGCAGTACGAGTCGTCCCAGTGTCGAGGTGTCTTTTTTAATCGTGATAGTAATTGTTTACAATTAGTGTGTGCTGTAAAAGTTGATACGCATGAAGAGAAAAGGAGGAATATTCAGTAAAATAGATGCATTGCAATGTTCAGTTCTTTATTTTCATGTAACGTGTATACACGCAAGTTATAGAACTTTTATCAGTGCAACTAGTGTATTACGGCCAATTGATTAGTCCCAGGTGTAACGTAAGGGCTCATGGGCTCGCGTGTCCTTTTCTTTGTATTCCCTTTTCCTTAGGTAAGTTACTTTGCTCGTTTTTTCCCGTTCTTTATTGAGAATTGCCTGTGATTTTCGTGTACAGAGGGTGGAGTACCACTAAGATAATGTATTGTGGAAACTATTACAGTAATTGAAACACCCAACATTTCCGTTTTCCCACCGTGGGAGCGGTTAGATGCTATTAGCATCCGACTCTGCTCTGTTTTTTTTAGCGGTCAGACAAGTCATGGACGTCCAACTCAACCTTTTTTTACTCCTCAGACTTCTTCATAATCTGACTCTTCGCATGTCTCCTCTTCTTCTGCAGCTCTTCTTTGTGTATTAATTTTTCGTTTGCCGGGTACTTTTTCTGCAGTTACTTTCTTTCTCATCTCGATTGCCTCAAGTACGTTTTGAGGTTCACGTGGAGGAAGATTTCGGGCCAAGCGGGGGTCAGCAAGCTCTGGGAGCAGACTGTTTTCGAAAAAAGCCTGCAATTGTTGCAACATTTTGGAATGCCAGAAGGTTTTGTCTCCAGTGATACGCTCAATGTGCTTTTCTTTTGGACTCCAAACTACAAAATCGCACCACTGTCTTCCAGTAATTTCAAGTTGTCCCTGAATCTGGTAGTGATAACTCTCACTCTTCCTCATTTGGAACTTTTAGCGTTGGTTTTAGCTTGTCGTCTAGCCAATTTTGTGCTAAAGAATCTCCAATTCGACTCGCACCCTGCAGTCTGCCTCTGGACCGATTCGCGTATCGTTCTTCATTGATCCACCGGAACTCGCCCACCTCACTGAGCGTTAGAAAATCGAGCGAACGAAATCCGAAGAAGCTTAGCCGACCTTCACGCTCAACTTTTCCACTGCTCTTCGAGCGAAAATCCAGCCGACTTGCTCACCCGAGGGGTTTCCTTGGAAAAGCTTTGAGATTCTCTTATTTGGAGTCATGGGCCCTCTTTTTGGACAGGATTTTCTTTTAACGAAGTCCCTTTTCCACAGAGTGATGTGGTGTCCCTTCTTGTACAAAGCGAACCCCCTGTTTTGTCCAGCGAGGCTATTGTGCCTGAAATCTTTTCTCGTTTTAATTCATGGCGCAAACTGGTTAACACCGTTTCTTGGATTCTCCGATTTTTTCATAATCTGAAATTAAAAGAAAAACTAACGGTTCTATTCATCGTCCCTTATCGCGGTTGTACCCAATGGAACTTGCTGTGGATCGTGATTTCACCTCCGAGCCTGATCTTTCTTCCCCTGTTCGTGCGAGATCGTCACGCTGAATGCTACCCAGAAGATCCGGGAGATTGTTTGCGATGACGACTAACCGCATTCGGCCGGCGGGAGAATGTCGGAAATTCTTATTAGAATTGAACTTCCTTGCATTTTTGTGATTATTATATGTTACCTTGCCTCTTCTACATTCTTGTGTCGCTATTTGCCCTTGCCTTTTTGCATCTTTAAACGTTTACCATTGTCCCTTTGCCCTCTTCCTTCCTTCACACTCTTGACCGAACTTGCCCTTCTAGTTTTCTCTAGTGTATTAATCTAGACTTTGCACTTCCTACATGCTCTCGTATATATAGCGAAGTGTTTTGTACATTTAAGTCAGTATCTAGTACTCAGTTACCAAAAGGTAGTCCTTTTTACCGTTACCTTTTAAGTAGACAAAATACAGTATTGGAGAAAGCCATCTCCTCAATAAAAAATTACACTACGCAGGACTCTACTAGTTAAGTTAAATAGTTTAACCCCCAATTTCCGCCACATTTTGGGTGCATTCTATTGTGAACAGGACTTTTTTCCTGTTCAGCTCAACAGTTTTCTTTTTTCACAATAGAATAGCAGTTCATGGATCGCTGTTCAACAGCTCTCGTTGAACAGGGAGTTCACGAGAAAATAGCTGTTCAGCTGGACAGTTTGTAAACATTAGCTTTCTTTTTGTTGACACGAGCCTGCTTTTTGATGGATTCAGAAGAAAGTATACGTATGCGTACAATAATTTCAGAAAATATTTGTAAAACTAACACTTTCGTCTAGATAAAGCATTGCTTTCTGTTAGTGTTGCCGTAAACCAAATGCTTGGCTTACTTCACGAATATTTTGAAGAAAGTGTACCAATGGAAGATGAAGAAAATTCTGCCGACGAGGAAACGGATGAAGAAGATGTATTTCTGATGCTTTCATGCATTGTTTGCATTAAAGAGAACCACCCGCGCCATTCTGGATACATCAAGGTGATTGAGTCCTACTCGGACGCTGACTTCTGGCGTCACCTGCGAGTTACACGCTCCACATTTCAGAAAATCATCCAAATACAGAAGGACAAGAATTTCCGGTCAGAAGTCGTGTATCACGGTGGGTACGAACCTTTGTCCCTAGAAACGATGCTTTACATCGTATTGGTCTATCTGGCAAATCAAGGAGCTCTTCGCCTTCTCTCCGAACGTTTCGACTTTTGTGAAAACACAATTTGGCGTATCGTGAGGGAAGAGTGTCAATGGTTTTTCGGTAACCAGGCGCTATTCATTCGTTGGTCCACAAATAATGACGCAAGAACCGTGTCGCGTCGTTTTTACAGAAAGTGTGGCTTTCCCGGGGTTATCGGAGAAATTGACGGGTGCCACATACCTATTTCTCCACCATCGTCGAACAAAAACGCGTACTGGAACTACAAACGCTTTCATAGCATTGTGTTAATGTCAGTCTGCCTTCCAGACAAATCCTTCTCGTACATCTTTACTGGATTTCCCGAGAGCTGCCATGACTCGTACGTCTTTCAGCGATCGTCGTTGTATGCCAAATTGGACTCGGAAGATTGTGGACAACTAGTCGATTCCAATAAGAACCATTTGGTAGGGGACAGCGCTTTCGCGTTGAAGAAGTGGATGATGGTACCATACAGGATTCGTGATGACCTTACTGAGTCATAGAAGCTGTACAACAAGAAGCACTCTGGAACCAGAATGGTCATTGAACAAGCATTCGGAGATTTGAAGAACCGCTTTCGTCGATGTCAGCATGTCGATGCTACGATCCCCAATTGCGTTAATGTTGTCGTAGCG
The DNA here is from genome assembly GCA_020615345.1 of Triops cancriformis. NCBI lineage: Eukaryota > Metazoa > Arthropoda > Branchiopoda > Notostraca > Triopsidae > Triops > Triops cancriformis. Next base: position 34,166 of record JAHZNP010000549.1, read on the forward strand.
TCATGCGTTATTCACAACATCTGTATTCCAAATGGGGATTTCTGTATTGATCGTGAAGACGTTAACACCATCGAGGAAAATCCAGCTGAGACGAATGGTTTAAGGACAAATGAAGGAAGTACCAAACGTGACTTGATTAGACAAAATCTAGCACGGCGTTATCTGTGAAAGTATTTTCCCCCTTTATCAATGATGTGCCACCACAACTCAACTGACACAAAACATTTCATGTAATAATGAAAGAAGCCTGTATTAAATTAAAAAATATCAAACCACTGATGAATCGAATTGTAGCTTAAGGCATTTATTTTGTAAAATGCTTCCGAGTTCGTGAAATTGCATCCAGTCAGTTATAAAAAGTGCTTCATCGTATTATAAAAAAATGTGACTGAAAAGTTTTTAATCAGATTCGGAAGATTTCCTCCTTCTCTTCCTTTTTTTGTTCAGCAGCCGTTTTTTGTCCTACAGCGGCCGCGATCCGGTTCATCGCATTAACAAGCGTGGTTGTCGCCTGCAGAATCTCATCTTGCTTCTTGTTGACCCGTTCTTCCCGCTCTTTATTTATTTGGTCCAACATGGCCTCTCTTTCTTCTTTTTTCTTCTGATTTTTCTCCGCCAATTCCTCTTTCTTTCTTTGGGACTCCTGGAACAAGCAAAGTAGTTTTTCGGTATTGTTGGCTTTTGATGGTCGAATTCTTTTGGCTTGACGTCGCAAATTTTCTTGGCCGCATTCCTGTTCCCATGGGTCCTCCTCCGGATCTATAAGAAAAAGAAGTTATGTAAAAAATTTTATCTTTTAAGTCATGAAAGATTAAAACATCTGAAAAGAAAAAAATACTTACTAATTTCATTCCTCGATTGGGACGGAACAATTTTTTTTTCGGTAGGGTTCTGGGTTGCGTTTAGCGAATCGCCCAAATAAACAGGATGAACGTTGTGTCCTTCTCCTAAAAATTAACTTGTTTTAAATTTGTAAAGTAAAGAAATGCCTTAATTACCGATTATTTCTTCAATTTCAGTTAAGAAGGGCGGAGTGGTTAACAGAACATCGGACCCGCTTCCTGTCTTTTCGGTATCCTTGATGTAATTTTTGTACACTTTGTGCAGGTTGTACCATTTTTGCTCGACTTTCGATGCTGGGTTGTCTCCCAAAAGATAGCCGGCATCTTCCATCACCTTGGCAATCTTGGTCCACACTTTCTTCTTTGTAGTCTTCGAGTCATTTAAAGATGCCCACTCATCTTTAACAATTCCTAAATAAGGCATTAGCACTTACAAACTTGTTTTGATTTGTCTTACTTAAGAAAAACGTGCAAGCATTTTCATCCAATGCTTTTTGCGATGCAGAATTCTTTCCGTTCCATACGTGTTTGCCTTGGACACTGACATTAGGAGCTGATGAACTTTCTGAATCCGACTCCAATAATACAACAAGCAGATTGTTCTCCATACCTGCAGAATTAAAACACACACAAGAGCAACAATTAAAAAACAGCAATGCTATTCTTGTATGGATATACAATTCAGATTTAAACTTACTACCAATTGTTCTGATGATAAAACCTACTTCACGAATGAAAGGCACAGGTCAGTTTCGATGAAGGAACTTTGGAAAAATGAGTTTTCTCTCCTGGAATTTGTTTACCGGTAAAAGTGGCCTGCGAAAAGTTTGCGCTTTCTAAAGCAGGATATAAACAACTCTGAAGGATGTAGCTTAAATTACTTATGTAGAATCTGTAAATAAGAATGAATTAAGATATTAAACTCGATAAGTGATTGGACAAATGTATTTTATCACCGCTGTTACAAATATAGCACAAAAATATAGCACAAGAACAAGATGAACAGTTGGGAGGGGGTGTGGCCTAGGAGTTATTTTCCTGTTCAACTCAGCTCTCGAGCACTGTTCACCAAACAGCGGTTTCTCTGCTGAACAGTGGGAGCTCAACAGGAGCTGTTGACGATAGAGTGCCTGTTCAGCTGAGAGCCGTTCACAATATAACGCCAGTTGAGCCTCAACGGGACTCTGTTGAACAGATTTGTTCACAATAGAATGCACCTTTTGATTGGTGCCGTGACCAGGATGGCTGAGTCCCTCCCTAACCTCAAACGTTCCCGTGGTTCCGCTCGTGGAGCGATCACACGATCCAAAAATATGGGCGAGAATCTTCGCCGAGCTCCCGCAACGCCAGTCGAGATGATATCTCAGCTCTCCCGTATTCTTACCTTCCTCAAAGAGAAGCGCGACTTGATCGACGAACTTACCGAGAAGATCAAAGCAGCTCTAACAACTGACGAAGAGTTGCACGACGAATTCAAGAAGGATGAAGCCTGGCGGGCTGAATGCGAAGAAACTTACATGCGATTTGAGGCAAAACTAGCCTTGTACAAATCTTTGCCGATCACTTCTTCTACTTCGTCGCCGTCTGCCAACGCCTACACCGCTGCCGCTATCTCACCCACACTACCTCTCTCCTCTCCTCCAGTACCGGTAAACGCGTCTGCTGATTTCACGACCGCGACAAACCAGCAAGATGTCCCTCTTTCTCCCCCGAGTTTGGTACTACTCTTCCGTTTACTCGCAAATCCAAACTCCCAGTTCTGCAACTGCCGAAATTCGATGGGAGTGTCCTCGAATGTCTATCTTTCTGGGACACCTTTCGGTCCGAGGTTCACAATGACCCTCAACTCTCTCCGGTAATCAAGTTCCATTACCTTCTTTCAGTTTTAGAGAAGGAAGCGAAATAAGTAGTGTCCGGCCTGCATCCAACAACGCCCACTATGCCGAAGCCGTATCCCTCTTGAAGAACACCTACGGAAAGCCGGAAAAACTTGTCCAATCCCGCATCAAGGCGCTTCAAAACCTAAAACCCTCAAATGGCTCTGCGAATCGTTAAAATCCTTTCTTCACAAAATGAATATTCACCTGCGTGGACTAGAGGCCCTAGGAAGATCCCCCGAATCATACGGAGAATTCCTTATAGGTTTACTTTTAGATAAGTTGCCAACCGATACGCGCCCTTACCTCTCTCGGATCCAGAATAATTCATCCTGGACCATTCCCACTCTACGTACAGCTCTCCGGCAAGAGGTAGATTTGCAAGAATCCAGCAAGGAAGAGAAGCCGAAGCCAGCCTCTTCGTCGGAAACCCCCAAGGCCAAGACGTTCACGAATAAAACCCATCAGCGGCAGCCCTCCTTATGAGTACAACGAGCAGCCTAAAGCCCCCCGAAGTGCGCCTTCTGTGCAGATTCCCACAAGTCGGTACACTGCACTCGTTACACTACCCCAGAGCAACGTAGAACGGTAGCTAAAGACAAGCGGCTTTGCTTTAACTGCCTTTCGAATTCCAACCATAATACGGTCGCTAATTGTAAGTCCAAGTACACTTGTCGCGTGTGCCAGAAGCAGCACCACACGAGCCTTCATACTCCTGCTGCCACCTCACCGCCAGGAGAAAGTACCCCTTCAACCACGGTCCTCACCATCGGATCCTCGACTCTTTCATGTGTCCCTACCCTTGTTTATCTGAAAACCGCTGTAGCCCCTGTTAAGCTTGACGGAAAGTCTGTCTCTGCCAACATCTTGTTTGATGAAGGCGCTCAAAAATCCTTTGTAACATCCAGTCTAATGGAGAGGTTGCGACATACTCCTAAACGCTTTGTGAAAACGACACTAAACATTCTAGGTAGCAGCAGTCGGCAGTTTTGGCCTATTACTCGCCTTTCTATCGTCACGCTGAAAAACGAACTGTCCGAGATTTGCGCAACCGTACTGCCAGAAATTGTGGTACCTTTGGACCTACGTAGCCCCGTTGATGTCAGAAGTTTACCTCACCTGCAAGATCTAGTTCTGGCTCATCCCGAAGTCGGTCAACGATTATTTCCGGTAGATGTCTTGATAGGTGCCGACTTTGCATGGGATTTTCTCGTGGACTTCCCAATCCGCGGCCCTGGACCCACTGCAGTAAAATCCTAACTTGGATACCTTCTTTCAGGTCCCCTTCATCTTTCTTTCCCGAGCTCATCAGCATCGACAATTCTACTAATCGGGAATACCCCCTCTGACAAACCCAGTCTCGAAGATTTCTGGCGACTAGAATCCGTAGGTATTGGAGCCGACGAAGCAGAGAATGATTTCCTGCGAGTTTACCAGGACACGATGATCGAACGCCAAGAAGACGGAAGCTATATGTCTAGGTTACCTCGGAAATCGGACCACCCACCCCTGCCAAGCAATTTGGAAATCACGACCAAGTGGACCGAAAATCTCCTCAATCGTCTAAGGAAGAATCCCACGCTTCTAAATTAGTATGATGGCGTAATACAAGATTATTTTTCTAAAGGCTTTATAGAGCAAGTCACCACCCCCTGACAGTCAGACGTTCATTTTTTACCCCACCGCGCAGTCCTAAAGAATTCCACCACTACCCCACTTCGAGTCGCCTTCGACTGCTCCTGTACTGCCAGCCCTAACAGCCCCAGCTTAAACCAGTGTTTGGAATCCGGTCCTGCCCTTCAAAACGACCTCTGTGGAATCCTCTTGCGCTTCAGAAGCCACGGTTTCGTTCTTACCAGCGACATGGAGAAAGCATTTCTAAATATATCCCTGCATCCTGATGACAGAGACTTTCTGCGATTTTTATGGCCGCAAAATCCTCAAGATCCTCATTCACCTTTAGATGTTTACCGTTTCAAGGTGTTGCTGTTTGGAGCCACTAGCTCACCATTTATCTTGCTCGCCGTTCTCCTGAAGCACTTCTCGTCATATGACAGCCTCCAAGCGTCCATAATAAAGCGGGACATATACATGGATAACCTCCTTACCTGAACCAATACCGAAGAAGACTTGCTGCCGTTGCACCAAGATGCTCAACAGATGCTCGCCGAAGCCCGGTTGAACTTGCGCGAGTAGAATACCAACAGTCCCCTCCTGAAGCAACATCTGGAACACGAAAATGTATCGTCACCTCAGCCCGTCGTCAAGATCCTTGGACTTCTCTGGTCCCCTGAAACGGATTTTATATCCTACCCTCCTCTGCAATTGGATTTTGATGCTGAGACCATGTCCAAACGAATGTTGTTGAAATTAATCAGCAGAATTTTTGATCCCCTAGGATAACTTAGTCCTGTAGTCCATCCTGCCAAATTGCTGATGCAAGACGTCTGGAAGTTAGATGTCAATTGGGACGACCCTTTTCCTGGTTCATTTCGCGTTTCATGGCTTAAATTTCTCAAGGATTTCTTTGGATTAGAATCTATTCTCATCCCGCGTTTCCATTTTTCTGACTCTAAATCCCCTGTAAGTTTGCACGTTTTCGCCGACGCAAGCCCGCGTGCTTACGGCGCTGTTGCTTATTTGGTCTCTTCTGACTCATCTTCCTTTGTAATGTCAAAATCTCGGGTAGCTCCCCTTTTAGCTTTAGCTTGTCGTCTAGCCAATTTTGTGCTAAAGAATCTCCAATTCGACTCGCCTCCTGCAGTCTGCCTCTGGACCGATTCGCGTATCGTTCTTTATTGGTCCACCGGAACTCGCCCACCTCACCGAGCGTTAGAAAATCGAGCGAACGAAATCCGAAGAAGCTTAGCCGACCTTCACGCTCAACTTTTCCACTGCTCTTCGAGCGAAAATCCAGCCGACTTGCTCACCCGAAGGGTTTCCTTGGAACAGCTTCGAGATTCTCTTATTTGGAGTCATGGGCCCTCTTTTTTGACAGGATTTTCTTTTAGCGAAGTCCCTTTTCCACAGAGTGATGTGGTGTCCCTTCTTGTACAAAGCGAACCCCCTGTTTTGCCCAGCGAGGCTATTGTGCCTGAAATCTTTTCTCGTTTTAATTCATGGCGCAAACTGGTTAACACCGTTTCTTGGATTCTCCGATTATTTCATAATCTGAAATTTAAAGAAAAACTAACGGTTCTACTCATCGTCCCTTATCGCGGTTGTACCCAATGGAACTTGCTGTGGATCGTGATTTCACCTCCGAGCCTGATCTTTCTTCCCCTGTTCGTGCGAGATCGTCGCGCTGAATGCTACCCAGAAGATCCGGGAGATTGTTTGCGGTGACGACTAACCGCATTCGGCCGGCGGGAGAATGTCGGAAATTCTTATTAGAATTGAACTTCCTTGCATTTTTGTGATCATTATATGTAACCTTGCCTCTTCTACATTCTTTTGTCGCTATTTGCCCTTGACTTTTTGCATGTTTCAACCTCAACAATGGGGTCGCTACCGCACTCGGAACAAATTTTCGTTCCGTTTAACCGATGGAAGCCACACAAATCTCACCTTTTGTCCACCGTGTAAGAAACCACGGCTGGATGTCGAGCAGAGGGATTCGGTGCTTGACTTGGCGACGTTTGTGAAGAACGAGGTTAAGAAGGAAGAGTTTGGATATTTACTGCAGAACACAGCTACCCGGCGAACTCACTCGTTACGGGGAGGTGCCTACTAAATCTGCACTGGTTAATCAGCTAAATACCAATGGCACGGAGTTTAAAGTGGGTTTCGCTAATCCTTAACTTAAATTTTGAATTTTAATGTTTGTCTCATAGGTTGAAACCAACATTCAGCAAGCAATATCACACATCGCATATCCGCTGCTTCGGAATAACTGGAATGGCTTTTCAATGGATGTACCTGAGCGCCAGAAGTATACCACGAAGCAATTCGCCGAAAGTGAGCTGCTCGAGAAATTAAGAGTTGATGCCTCTCAGTCAAACCGAATAGAGAAAGAAAGCCGCTCACAGTCCTCAAGTGAATTGTGGAAAAGAGAGCGTGCGCTTAGGTAAATATCCTAGTTATTACTACATAAATTAAACTAATTTTGTCTTTTCAACAATAGAGTAACAGCAAGCAAATTCGGTAAAGCTGTGAAGCGTTGGTCACCATGGACATTGCCAGCTGTCACAGAATTGCTACAGGAAAGAGACATTTCAAAAGCAAGACCTATACAACACGGTCTAAGATTCGAGTCGGTAGCGGCAGCACGTTACCTAGTAGCGATGCACCGCCTTGGACACGCAGTGACTGTCGACTTCTGCGTTCTTGTAATAGACCCGAAGCGTTTCTGGCTAGCCGCTAGTCCGGACCGGCGAGTGTTCGATCCGGCCGAAAGTCCCCCGCATAGTCCTGCGGAGTTTAAATGTCCTTATTCTCTTCGCGAAGAAACTGCTAAGACTTGCCTGTCATCTGCAAGTTTTTACATGAAGTCAATCAACGGTGTGCCTCAGCTTGAAGGCTCTCATGAGTATTTCTTTCAGGTATTGGGGCAAATGGCCATTACTGGAACGAAATGGTGTGATTTGTGGTCTTCACTTTCAAATGCCTCATAACTGAAGAGCATAAAGTTTGATTCCATCAAGTGGGAGGAAATATCCTCAAAGCTTAACAGTTTTTACTTCTTCCGAGCTATCAGCTCCTATGCCAAAAGTAACGTGCTGAAACCATCCGCAGGTGATAATGCTAGTCTCTTAACGCTTAAGAAAATGTGAATATTATTTAACATTATTTTTAAGTCATACAGAGCTATATTTTACGTTAATTTTTGCGTTTTTACTTAACGTTTTTTTGAAGAATAGTTAACAACTTTGCTTCCACAGTTAAAAAAATTCGGTGTCCGTTTCGCCATCGTCGTCAAAATGAATAACATTTTCCAGAGGATCTTCTTCTTGCAGTTTAATTATAGGAGTTTGGAAATTGGATAGAATGGAGCACACCGTCTAAGTTTGATTTGCAAGCCCAATCAAAGATTGCGGGATTACTTGGGATAAAATCCTCAAGTTTTTAATTCCTGCGATACGTCGCTCAATGTGGACTCTGATTGAAGCAATCTCCTGTGTGGCTTTAACTTCGTTTCTTGTAAATTGAAGATTCCGTTTTTTGAAGGGGGCATGTTCAGGAATACCCCTTCCGGCAAAATTTGTTCGATATTGAAACCTTTGTCTGCCATAATGCCATCTCCGTTTTCGTAGTCTTGATTTAATATGCCGCAGCGTTTTGTTATTTCTTTGTCACTAATTGATCCCGAATACAATGCCGAAACAAACGTAACGTAACCATTCGGCGATATCCCAAGAAGCCCTTTCAAAGTGTGGGTTCCTTTATACGAAGAATACAACCCTGTTTTCAGCATAAAAGAACTGGGATTTTCACATCTCAGTTCAGTTGCGTCAATGATGACTCTCGTGGAAGGATAGCTTTTCCGAAATTCTTCAGGCATTGTGTCATTCACATATTCTTTCGAAGGCCACAGCTGTAGACAGCCGAGTCGGAAGAACATAAAGTTTATCCAGCTCGTAAAAATTCGGCTAACAGTCGAAAGACTTACTCCGAATCTATGAGCTAGATCCCTTTCCAGAAGATTCAACCTGAGGCGGCAAAACACAAGCAACAACTGGTCTACAGCTTTCAAAGCCGGTGGTCTTCCTTTTCTTTTTGGTAGTGCATTAACATTGGTCGACTGAAGACCACGCTATTGAACGATGTTTTCTCCATCTTCACCCGGATCCAAGTAACGAAACAGTGCTAGAAATTCCGCTTCGGATTCCGTTCCAGTATACAACTTCAGTAGACTCTTATTTCCCTTAATCGCGTCAAATGAAATTTGGCAAGACTGCAGTTTCTGTACCTCACAGCGTGCCGATGCTAGATTTCGCTGTGCCTCGTCTAAAGAAATACGCAAAGATTTGTTTTTGGTTTCAGCGATGAACCTGGCGGTTCTCTCCTTTGACAAGTCGGACATCAGTGATACTTTTTCCTTCTTCATGTCTTCTATCACTGATAATAGTTCAAACAGCCACTTGAGTTTGTAAACGATGAGCCTCTTGAGTTTGTAAATGATTCGGCTCAGGCGATGGGTGCGGTGATGTTCCAGCCGAATCAAAACTCTCATCTTCGCTTTCAATACTCGCTTGATCTTCTATGTAGGAATTAAGATTTCGCGTATCAAAACATTTTGTCGAAATATCTTTAGTAATTTGTACCCTGTTCATCTAGGCCGGAAGCGTCTTGTCTAGCAATTGTCGTACCACTTTTTATGCATTTTCAGGTGGTTTTCTTGGCTTTAAGGCTGGTTTAAAAGGAAAAAATGTAGGCAAGACACCTGGGCGCAACAGTCGCCTTCCAGACGGAGGGTTATAACAGTAAAGGTCCTCCGTTGTGTAATGCTTTGAGCATATTACGGTCTTTTCGGTTACCTAATAAATAGGAAAGTCCTTAATTTTAGGTACAGTTACTTTTTGAGTATTGTATCAACTTACTCTAAACGTAGGCACAATTTGTCTTCTTATTCTCAACGCAAACTTCTTTTCTTTAGGTAGTCTATGAAATGAAACATTGGGCTCTTGCTTCTCTTTAGCAAGCTTTTCCACACGAGAGGTACACAAAGGAACACAACAGTATCGCATTTGTGAAATTTGACTTCTTAATAACGGAGAAAAACAACGAGAATATAACACTCAACTTATGGGAAATTCCAGACTAGGTGGGTACAATGGCGGATCCTGAGTTCATGTGAGCTTCGCTAGATGGCGTTCGTGATTTTGGAAACTAGTTTATTACTCAGAAAAAGAGAATAGCATACTTTATGATTATCTGGGCCTAATTCCTGTATTATCCACAACAGGCGAAGATCTCTTTCTTGCCTTGAAAGAAAAATTAACGTCTGTCGGTCTTTCGTTTCCCAACTGTATTGGTTATTCTTCTCATGGCGCGGCAAATGTGATTGGGGCTCACAATTCAGTTTGGTTCCGAGTTAAGGCCGAAGCCCCAAATTGCATTCAACTCACATGCATTTGCCACTAACTTAACCTCGTTGTGCAACATGCTTTTGATGTCATGCCTTCAAGCATTGGATTTTTGTTATCAGAAATCCCTGCATTTTTTTCGAAAAGCCAGCTAAGACGTGAAGATTTCCTTTGCTTATTCGAAACAATGGACCCAAAACACAGAGAGGAAAGGTATTCCAACTCCCTTTAAAAAATACTCGGCCGCGCGCTGGTTACTTAGGGGGAAAGTCCTTTACAACCTGCTGGTAAACTGGCAAGAATTGAAAGCTTACTTTAGCCAGGTAGAGCTTAAAGCTCCTTCTAGCGTAAGATATAAAGTTTCGTCGATAAGTAAAATGATGAAAGACGATTCCGTATACCTGCTGATCGTATTTCTCACACCCATTGTTAAAGAATTCGAGCAAATTAATGCACTGTTCCAAAGTGCTAGTGTGGACCCCGAGGAGCTTCTCTTTGAGCTCTCTGTCTATCACAGAAGTGTGAAAGAAAGAGTTTTTGACACCAGAGGCCATCAAAAACCTCTTTCCCATGTAGATTTCGGGGCAAAATTTCCCTCAGAGTGTAGAGATTTATTTCATAAGCCAACCTGCGGTGAGAAAGTAATCGAAACTGTGCAGTTAAGGTGTCTAAAGTTTCTGTTGGAACTCATCTCACAGATAGAAGCGCGACTACCTGAGAACAGGGAAGTATTTCGTGGTTTGTCCTACCTTTCTCTAAGTCGAGCTCTTTCTCAGGTAGACGAAGTTCATTTTCGTGATCAACCTCTGAGTCATCTAATGGGAATGAATGTTCAATTAATTGAAGACCAGTATTGAAAAATTAGGGCTGTGATTTGGTCAGAGACGGATCATTTTAAAAATTCTGCCGTCCGTAGAGACACAATTGAATTTTGGAAATCAGTAAGGAATTTCCAGAACATCCAAGGAGTATTTGCCTTCAGGGAACTTTCTAATTATTGCTTAGCATGTCTGTATTTACCTATTTCTAATGCGTTTGTGGAAAGAGTGTTTTCTCAAGTGACGCATGTCCAAGAGCAAACTGAGGAATAGAATCGAGATCCCAATGCTCGACGCAGTTGTCAGGATCATACCTTTCCAGTAGAAATCTGTGCTGTAAAGAATTCCAGGCAACGTCTAAAATGCTTGAATACTTCAGCAGTAGTAAGTACAAGGAAGATAGTGAAGATGAAATGGATATTGAAAACTTTGCAATTTTGGCACAATTTGAATAATATTTTGTTGTTGTTCCTGTTGTCTTACTACCCTGTTTATAGCATCATTTTCCCCCTTCATGTAACAAGCATTAATTTTCCATTAACTTGCTCTTTATGTATTTCTGCCTTGCGCTATCCTAGCAAATATGTCACTAGTAATCATTTTATTGAATCTCTTTATGTGCAATTACATTTTCAGTGTCACTTGCCAGCCAAAATCTTCCCAAAGCAATTTCCTTTGGGTTTCAATTCTCCAAAAAGAATGATCTCTTTGTGATAATAGAAAAACTAAATCAAATGTTGTGTTTTTCGTATTATATTTCAAAAATTTATATAACAGCTTGAGTATCTGCTCTTTGCTGACATTTATTGACATGCTTTGTCAGGTTGTACAAAGCGAAGGTTTGAAGTATCAATCGCAAAATTGTATTATGTTTTGCGTAACGATTTGTATAGCTTTAACCTGATTAATTTTTCCAAAAAAAGTTTTACAGGAAATTATTTCGGAGTGGTATCGCGGAAGTTTTCGACAGTGTGCTAAAGTAATTTTAACCATTTTAACACATTTAATCATTTTACAAATTTTGATTTGTTTTGAATTCTCTTGGTTTATTTTTGGTTTCTTTTTTAGGTTACTTTGGTTTGCTGACTGAAAAAAATCTGTGAACCCTGGCTGGAACAGCCTGTTCCTCGCACAACCGACGCACAGCACAAATGTTCCCTCGCTGGAAAAGGCCTTAGGTCACCTAAGGCCTTTTCCAGCGAGGGAACATTTGTGCTGTGCGTTTGTGCATTTGTGCAGAGAACATTTGTGCGTTTGTGCAGGGAACATTTGTGCCACTTCGTTGTACACGAGACCGGGGTCTCAGCATGTGATGCAGAGACAACAAGCTAAATGTAGCCCTACAGGAGCAAACTTACCCTTTTCACTGCAAAGTGCTGCCACCTGTTGGAGCATCCAATTGGAAATGACAGAGCCTTCGCTCCTGCAGGGCTACAAAGAAGGTTTTCAGGCAAGTGATAGCCTTGCTCCTATAGGGCTACGGAGAAGGCGTACAGGCAAACGGTAGACTTGCTCCTGTAGGGCTATGGACTATGGAGAAGCTGTCGCAAGAGACATAGGGAGCAAGGAATGTTCATTGTGGCGACAAACTTCACTATATGCGAGAAACGGAACTGTTATATTTTCTGTGTATAATTTTTTTTGTTATTTTTGAATTGTATCATTTTGCAAGTCCAATGTTTCAATACAAGTTCTTACTTAAATCAATTGACATTTTATGTCTTCGATTTATTTTTCTTTTTATTATGTTTAAGAAAAAACAGCTCAAGCGTTTCCTCTTTGCTGGCGTTTGCTTTGCTTTTTCTTTCATTCCGTTTTTTATTATTACGCATTTTGAATAGAATGTATAGTGAATATTCTTTGAAAAAAATCGTAATTACGAGTCTCTTGTATAAGAGCTCGACTCTATCTTTTGCGTAATTTGCGAGCAAAAACAGATGGAAAAAGAAGAATTCCACTGAAAGGGTCCACGAAGGAGTCTTGCTTTGAAGCTTTCCTTGCCTTGTTCATGTCGGGCGACGCCAATTCTCTAGCGTTGGCGAAATCAACAAACCGTGTTCCATTGCTCGCACCACGGCTCGTCCGTCGCCCCACAGGAGCAAAGCTATCTCATTGGCAAAGAGATGTCTTGCTCCAATGTCCTTGCTCTTGCGACATTATTCATTATTTCCGAGAAACATTATCAACAGTAATGTTATTGATCAAACTTCACAGCTGCTAAGCACATGACAGGTTAAGAGAAACGCAACATAAATTTGTTTCTGAGAGGTGAATACTGTTATAGTGCAAAATAAAGCTTTGTATATTTTGATACAGTATGTTGAGGTCTGGGTGGCTGAGCGGCTCACGGGTTTGGGTTTCAAGCGGGTGGTTAAAGGGTACAGGCAAAACGATGGCGTGTTGGTAGGTAAATTTGAACTTTTATTTACAGTGGTAGAATGAATGGCAATGGTAAATAAAACAATTTACACTTAAGACTACTTTGCTTGGCTTGGGGACAACTGCTACCGGAATATGCTACTGCTTCTAGCCAGCTTGGTTCAATGGACAGAAACCAAGGGCTCAACAATGAAAGACTACGGCCACCTTGGACTGAAACCAAGGGCCAACAATGCTAGACTGCTTAAACTACGGCCACCTTGGACTACACCAAGGGCCAACAATCCTAGACTGCTTTAACTACAGCCACTTGGACTACACCAAGGGCCAACAATGCTAGACTGCTTTAACTACGGCCACCTTGGACTACACCAAGGGCCAACAATCCTAGACTGCTTTAACTACAGCCACTTGGACTACACCAAGGGCCAACAATGCTAGACTGCTTTAACGACGGCCACCTTGGACTACATCAAGGGCCAACAATGCTAGACTAACATCAAGGGTTCAACAATGGCTCTACAGAAAAGGACTTGCCATGTTACTGTTAGGAGAACTTGCTGACAAGTGCCCCCTGGACTTTGGCCGGACGAGGACTATATATACTAGTCCTGTCCGCTAGTCATATTTATAACCTCGCTTTTCTCTCGAACGTAGAACTGACAAAGTTCTTCTGGAGGACAACACAACTTCTACCTGACAAAAGCTTAACCCCTACCAGAAGGATTTGTCTACGTTCGAGAGAATCGGGAGCTCCGTCATACACGGGGAGGTAACGATCATTAGGGGAGGAGCCGGGGCAACCCAAACAAACATGGCGGCCCCCAGTGACCCAGGATCTCAACAGTATATTTTCGCACAGCGAAAATCGTTTAAGACGGAAACGATTAAGCCGAAAAATCGGTTAAGGCGAATAATTTATTGGTCCTTGCAAAACGCTACGTAATTACACACATCTTTCTTTAACGAAGACAGTGCAAAAATACCTAATTCTTTTACCAAAAATACAAGCAGTCATCTTTTTATAAATGTATTATTCAGTATTACAGTATTCAGCATTACACTTTATAATGTATAATGTCAATTTAAGTACCTGTACTTGTATAAACTTGTCTGTAGCTGAGGTCCCACTAGCCGAATAACAATGGTTATTATAACCTTTTCCTTGGAAATCGCTGTCCCAGGAATAGGAAAAGTCAGATTACGAGATGGCGCGAATTTGTCAAAGAATTCGAAAATTTTGAGTCTCAATCCTTTTATAGACTCCGAAGGATTGGTGAGAGTAGGAGGTAGACTGGAAGCGGCCGATTTGCCTTATGAGGCAAAGCATCCACTTTTGCTGCCGTCAAAACACCCGCTATCCGAAAGGATAATAAGAGACTACCACCGACGACTCCTCCACGCGGGAGTGAATCACGTTTTGGCCCACTTGAGGGAAACGTACTGGGTAACCAACGGCCGGGAAGCAGTTAAGCGAGTTCGGCGAAGCTGTGACGATTGCAAGTTAGACATGGCGCGAACCGCTATGCAGATCATGGGGAATCTTCCGTCGGAACGATTGGAAGTTTCGCCACCATTCACCCACACGTCCGTGGACTACTTCGGACCGATGGAGATATTGCAAGGAAATAATCGTATAACCAAGAGATACGGAGCATTGTTTACTTGCATGGTTACTAGAGCTGTCTATTTGGATTTATCTCGTTCATTGTCAAGTGATGATTTCCTCCTTGTACTGCGGAGATTTATCTCCACACGTGGAAAACCCCTAAGTATGTATTCCGACAATGGTACCAATTTTGTAGGGGCAGAAAAGGAGCTGAACTAGCTGGTGGACGCCACGAAAGAGGATGGACCGCTGAAAAAAATTCTGTGATGACCAGGGAATCCGATGGAAATTCCAACCGCCTCAAGGTCCGCATTTCCGCGGAGTCCACGAAAGTCTGGTAAAATCCGCTAAGAGAGCCCTGTACAAGGTATTAGAGATGGAGCGAGGAAGTCGGAACCGGGTTACAGAAGTCTTAAGAACGTTGCTGTTTGAAATTGCGGGCTTCATGAATGGGCGTCCGCTCATGTATGTAAGTTCGGACCCAAAGGATCTTCGGGCCATTACACCGAACGATTTTCTGAACCAGAGGTCCCCGTCTCATACTGTTCTTACTGGAGAGATCCCTGAAGTTAACCATCGAAGTCAGTATAAGAACTTGCGAAGAATGACTGCTGTACTATGGGACGTTTGGAAGAAGTTCTACGTCCCGACCTTGACGAGACGTTCGAAGTGGCGTACACGCCAACGCAATTTTCAAGAAGGGGATAGCGTTCTGATGTTAGAACCTAACTTAACCCGCGGGAAATGGTTGCATGGGCGCATTATCGAAGTATTCCGAGGAGATGACGGGTATGTGAGATCGGCGGTAGTTGAAACGGATTCTGGAACGTACCACCGGCCGATTCACAAGCTCTCTTTACTGGACCCTGCCCCGGATTGTAAAGATATGGAGCAGCTCGTCGGGGTACCGAGTAGCTGCTCGGGGGGGAGTGTTAGTGCGAAGGAAATCTTCCCACTTAATCCTGAGGGTTAGGGGGGAAAAGCGTTTTCTTATTTGATTTTAGCGGGTTGTGTCGCTGCGCGTATCACTCTGGTCATTGGTCGAGGGGTAGCGTGAGCAACAAGGAAAGCGGAAAAAAAGATTCATTGTTGTGATAAAGCAAGAAAAACGGAGGAGACCTGGTTTTTTTGGGGGAAAGTAGATTTGGAAAAATACAAGTCTCGTTTTAGTGATTCCGTGTGTGTCTATCAATCAGAATTAACTTATCCTTTTGATCCCCTTAGAACAGTCAAATCCAGAAAAAGATAACTAGCCGGCAACTGCAATTCATCGTACAAAAATCCGTACGAACACTTAACGATTTTCGGATCTTCGTTCAAGTCTTCGGTTTCGACGTCGGTGGGATCCTCGGTTGGTCGGTTGGTCGTTTCCCGTGAAGGGCCAGGTCGGTGAAAGTCAGCTTCGACATTCCTTGCCACGTGGAGAGTTTCCTCTGGAACTGGTCGCTCTTCCACTGGTCCTTTTGTCGCTGGGAACGGCCTTTTCTGCCATTATTACACGAGGGTCCCGGGTTTCGGCACCAAAAAATGTTTACGCAGGAATAAACTTAAACTCGTCGACGTACGTAAACAGAGAAATCGCTCTTTGTTCTAAAGTACAACTATATAAACCATAAATACACCAAGCACACAAGCAAAACTCACAGAACAACAACAAACTGTAATTTAACGTCCGTACTCCAACACTATATCATCATCGCCTCGTTTCTCTTGCCAAATTAACTCTACCAATGCTAAAACAAGGTGAAAGGCTAAAGTAAAGGTCACTGTCGAGGTCTAGTTCGTAGAAAGTCGTAAGAAACGTAAGTAAGCGTGAATTTCCCCTTAAGCCCGAATTGTCAGCAAGACGAGGTCACCGCGTCCCACGGGAGTCAGTCTCAGTCACCCCTTCCGGATACTTTCATCCAGAACAACGAGAGTCGAGTGACGTCTGCGACAGGGAAGCAGAACACTGCAAGTCTTGACAAGTCAATAGACCTTTTCAACACGTTCTCCGGCGAAATAGACAACAGAGTGTAATGTATCCACGTTCCCTGAAATAGACATCCACGTGTATACATGGTAGTGACTGTTACTATGTATATGGTAGGAAGCTTTGGGACATGGCCACTTGGAGGGATCTTGCGAGGCAAATCACGTGAGTTTATTTACAAGATGGCGGGTATTAAATATAATGGAATTTTAAATACATTTTTCCCAATTAAAACGGCTTGTGTTTAGTTATTATGACTAACCATTTTCAGATGAAATATTTCCTTCAAGTTGAAAGAAAAATGCATTCCGAAACATTAAGGTG